>JBBJLR010118151.1:0-39042 GCA_037577145.1 Brachypetersius gabonensis | reverse complement strand
TGTGTATGGATACAAAGTTGTGTGTGTGTGTGTGTGTGTGTATGGATACATATGACTTTGTATACAGACCTCTTTAGTGGAAAGAAGCAGATATTTCATATACAATGTCATGTATTTCATATACAATGTCACAAGACATTATATATGTAATAAATGATATTAGGTGACAATGATTGCCCATACATAAGCAATTCCTCCGGGATGAATAAAGGTTCTGATTCTGATACAAGCCCTAGAGGAAAAAATGAATCACTGAATCGGATGTTCGCTTCTTGAATCAGACAGGGTGAATCGGTTCGTTCCTCAGACACTCAGTGCACGGCTCTGAGAGAAGGGGGAGGGGAGAATGGGAGGGTCATCCGAGCCTCGTTTGGCCCTTTTCTCAAGTGAAACCTGGAGTAGTACCCTGAAAAGAGTTCATTCTTCTTTCCAGGATGATTTCTTACATGTTTCATGAGACGTTTATAGGAAGAATGGGCCTCCCCCGTCACACGGAAATCATTGCTTAGTGGGAGAGACGTGGCTTGTGTTGAGGTTTGGGTCTCTGCTGAAACATGTGCAGTGCATGCATGGGTTCCCTCAAAGCATGTGTTCCACAGCCCCAGTCCTGTGGTCCACCTGCATGTGACAGTTCTGTGAATCTGTGTCATGTTTAGTCAGTTATTGTTTTGGATCAGTGTCTTTGAGAAGGAAAACATGAAGCTGTAGCACAGCTGGGCCTCCAGGAGTGGAGTTGAGAAACTCTTGTTGAGAACAGTATACATGTATGGCAGGGAGCCAGCGGAACAAGTGGAATGGACTTGGCCTGCGTGGCAGTAGGCTAAAAATAGCAGAAATGCAAGAGTAGTGAGAGTTTTGGAAGAGGAGGACACCGTTACAGGTGGACAGCGTGTCCGGGGAAAGGCATAATGTCTGACCTTTCGAAATTCTTTCAGGAAATGGTTCACCTTGACAAAAGCATGCAAAACAGCAATACATCACATATTTCTCCTGAATGCCTGCGCTGCTTTCATACATGGCTGATTTCAGCCAGTACCAACCAACTGCTTTTCAAAGAGGCTGTGCAGCGTGGGGTCACTAACCGCTGGTGAAGAGAAAGAGGAATGGCGATCTAGTCCTGCTGACAAACACGCTGGTACCAAGACACACTTCCTCACAAAGACACACTCACACACAAACATTAAGAGAAGTAAATTATCCAATTTGACCAGTGAGGAACTCTTATGGTCAACTCCACCTTTCTGTTTTTCACACAAACACACACCCACACACACATACACACTAACATGCAGTGTATGAAGAATAAACTATTTTCATTTCCTCTTTAAATATTACATATGTGACTATTCTACAAGAGTTAGAAAAGGTCCTATTGTTTCTATTGTAATTAGTATTATTAATTTGCCTTTTGGTACTGTTGAATTCGAAGAAAAACGAAGGATAAAAGTTGTGTTTTGACTTTAAGGATAAATTGTGCTCAGGAGTGTGTGGTTTCATAAAAGTGTTAAAAACTTGTTATATGGATGTTTTTAATATTTTGATGATTATTGAGTGTGATCTGGGCTTAGTTTGCACTTGTTCTTGGGAAAAGTTGACTTCTAGTGCTATAATTTAGTGGAAATGGAAATCTTTGTGACATCCATCCATGACGCTGCGAGTTCAAGTGGTGCATCCATCTTATAATGTTCTCCTGATTGATGCGTGGTCACATTATTATTTATTGATATTATAAAAGAAAATTATCATTTCTTTTTATTTTAAAGAAACTTGTGATTTTTACTTATAAATTCAACAAAATGTGATCTATCCAAAAGCTGCAACTGCATGTGCAGAAGTTTTCATTGTTTCATGATGCGTTAAGTAAATGTATCGCTTATGCTTCAGCCTTAAATGTCATGATATCAGTGTCATCATTGTGACTCTTCATTTTAGTTTGAAAGGTTTACTTTGACATTCATCTCTGTCGTAAGAAGACTTTTCAACATTATATTGATGCCAAAACAAAAAAGGTATACTTAAATTTTAACAGATAGGCTGTTAGTTTGAATCAGATTTCCTCAATAAGAATAAGACTTCATTAAACAACATTACCTTGGCACCAAGGTTTGGTGTAGACACCAAAATAAAAAGTAGAATTACTTAAATGGATAAGAAAGTTGTCGATGAGAATGACCAAAAGGACACAGCAAAACTGACCACACTGAAGGAGAAAAAGGTGAATGTCTTGAATTTCTTGAAGATTGTAGTCTACCAACAGTCACCATCCAATCTGACTGAATTTGAACAGTTCGTAAAGAAGTATCCCAACAGACTCAAGGCAGCAAATAAAGCATAAGATGGTTCCACAAAGTAACGACACTGTTATCCATCTCTGTAATGTTTTTTTCTGAACTGTTGTTATCATATCGTTCACTTTGAAGTTGCAAGTTGCATTGAGTAAATGCAGCTGGAATAGTTGTGTGTGTGTGTGTTTATGTGTGTGAATATTTTGTAGGGGGTGATTATTTTCCATACCCACTGCGTATCTTACCTTTATAGCCCTTTATATCACAGCTATTGCTGCAGCAAGCTCCCTCTTAAAAAGGGCTGTATGATGTCATTTATTTGGAGGGTCAGTGTGGCTGGCGGGCTGCATGTGTAAGATAGCACAACCCTGCTGAGCGCTGGATCAATAGAACACTGCCACCCCCACATACTCTCATCACCCCCCTCCATACTCGCCCTATTCACAGCCAGCCAGCCATTATTCTCTTGTCTGAATTCTCCTGCTGGCCTCTGTCACAGGAACGCGCCCACACCTCCCTATCACCCGCGAAGGGACGGCTCTGCTGGGTGATCATTCTGAGACACACGTAAGGATGCCTAAACATAACATTGTTCCATTCATTACACACAGCTGACACATAGACCATACAATGGCAGAATAAGGCCTAAGACTAATACTTACAAATATACCTTGGATCTTGGAGTATTTGTAATGGATCTACTTTAAAAAGGACGTTTTGTAACGCAGAATGAATTAAAAACCATATCTTACAGGGTCTGTATATTGTACAATGCTATTTGCGATGAAGGGGCTATGGCAGCCTGAAATTGCCTTTGTATTGTGGTTTATGATAATAAATATACAAACAAGTACTATATTGAACATGACATTATTTTAACAATGTTTAAAGCTAGGCCAATCCACAGACCCTGCTTTGAAGTAATCCTTCCAATCACAGCTAAATATAAACGTTCAATGCGCCCAAGCAAAGCTAGAGAAACATTAGAGACCAGCCAGTATTAGACATCACATGAGTTCTTGAATGTGATCCATCCATATTACTTGCTCTCCATGACTGTGCCATTCGTGGGAGTACAATAGTCACTGTTCATGACCGCATGGAATTTAATGTTCTGTTTACTGTTAATAATAAACTTTTTGTGCTTCTGAAACTTCAGCAACCACAAAGCGTTATTGACATTGCCAGTATCTAAAATAACTTCACTTCAGTGCATAATACATATCCAAACACCAGCCGAGGGGTCTTGTGAAAGAAAGGGGTGTCACCTGCATAGTGACAGGCCGTTAATGAATGCGAGTTTCAGTGGAAAAAAGGGGTGAGGGATTGAAGGGATACAGACAGTTAGTGTGAATGAATGCTGGGGGTCTGGGGGTTCATTCATAAACAAATCATCTCATTGTCTCTTTGGACCTGTTTCCTCATCCTCCCTCTCGCTCTCCCTCTCTTTCTCTCTCTCTGTTTATGTCTAGGGTCTGTGCTGGTGTTGATACCCATAGATGGCCATTGCTTCATATGAGTCACCCTCGCATACATCATGTATGTATGTTAGGCAGGGCAGCACTAGCACTGTGGCTATACGGCTACATATTAAAAACCCGTAAAGTCACGTGGTTAAAGATTTGGCTGTTTTATTTAAACAAAAACAATAGATTGATATATCAGTTCACCCACAGGCACACTCTTCTGGAAGCTCACAGCACATAACAAGACAACACACTGTGATTTGTTAGAGAGCTCACTAGCATGTTGCAGCCTTCAGTGGTATCAAGCCCACAAAGCCCAATACAGCAGCAACCATTAACAAAACCGAACTGAAAGTGCTGGGGCAGTTTTCCTGTCTGCTGCATCTCCATGCTCAGCAACCTTTAACCCCAGCACGTTTGACCTGTTTCCCTATGCTCCCTCAGGGCATGTCCAGAGGTTAAGAGAGGAGGAAGGCTTTCATCAACACTTTGTGTTTCTGTCTCACTCCCTCCCTCTCCCTCTCTCTCTCTCTCCCTCTCTTTAGGCTTTTCCTTGCACAACATCCAGGCTTGTCCCAAATGTTTTCTTCCAGACGCTATCCTGACCCTCGACTCCACAGGGAAACATTTTTATGTTTTATCTACCAGCACAGCGCCACAGGAGGACATAAATACAAGGTTCGGTCTGAGGGGGGATGCAGTACGAGGTCACCACCCCACCCAGTGAAAAAGACAAAATACTTATAAACTACCCCATCTAAATCTGCCCCTCTCATCCCAGTTGGATGTAAGTTATTAAGCGCTATCTGCTAAAATGTGTATTATCAATTTTGTAATTCTAGCCGTACAGCCTTGAATGTATTGAGAGTTCTAAATGTGGTGTTTGAATTAAGGGGGGGGGGGCATAAATGGAGCTTAGCTCCTCCCAAAAACACATTTGCTTCCCCTTATTTACATTTTTGGGCAGAAGTGTCACGATTCCAGGCTGAACATAAAATAAAAGTGCACACTATTTTAATTTTGCCCACATTTCAGTTCTGTCCTGAGGTCTATTTTATCTAATTATAGGTAGAAAGATAGTTGTTCATACTTAAGTTAATAGTGTTATTTTTGTCATGTTAGAAAGGTTTGGCTGTTGGCTTTGAATTGACTCTGTGTGTTCATGCAGGGCTGTGCACATGCTTGTTTAAACAGCTATAATGTTCAGTATATGTAGGTCAGCATGTTTGCCCAGCATTGCAGTGTATTTAAGCAGTATTGTACTTTAATGCATATAACAGCTGGTTTCATGTATAATGGTCTTGGGTCGATCTCATTTGGTTTTTATTGTATTCTTGGTTTTATTGTATTCTTGGTTTTATTGTGTTCTTGGCAAATCTTCTATATTTTTGATGCGACACTGAACTACATTATTTTTAAAATATTCTTTAATGAGTCTTTAATAACAGGTTTTGCATCATAAAAATAACCCTTTACTTATACATTCAAATAAATGTCCTGTTTTCTACAAACTTGGAAAAAGTTGGAAAGTATACAAATATGCAAATAAAAAGGCAGTGAATTTTATTCATCATTTATTTTGTGATCAACTTTATTTCGCTTGTGAACATAAAAAAAATAGCCATTCCGGCCATTCAGGCCTGCAACACATTCCAAAAAAAGTTGAGGAAGTTTAGTTCAATAACAATGTGGGTTAACTCAGGTAGTGTCACCAGATGATTGTGAATGTGATTAAATGTAAAAGCAGAATCCGGGGAAGTCCTTAAGGATCCAAAGATGGGCTATGAATCACCAGTTTTCCAATAAATGATTAAAATGTTTGAAAAACTATATTCCTCAAAGAAAGAACACTGCCCTGCAACATGAACCATCATTCATAAATAGCTGACATATCGACATGGGCTCAAGATTACTGTGGCAAACCTTTGTGAAATGCAGTAATACTTAGTTACAGCCTCAAATGCCAGATAAAACTTGTACCAAAACAAAGCTATATACTAAGTGTAACATCAACGCTACAATCACACAGTGGAAACCTTAGTTTGTGGACAGACAAATCAGTATTAGGGTGGTGGTCGCCTAGTGCGTAGGGTACTTGCCTCTGGACCATGAAGTCATAGATTTGAACCCTACTTTCCTGAGCAAGACCCTTAACCCCGAGTTGCTTCAAGGACACTGTCTCGGGCACTTAGGGAATGGAAGTCGCTTTGGATAGAAGTATCTGCTAAATGCTGTGAATGTATTTCAGGTTGTTTTTGGAATAAATGGACACTGTGTCCTCCAGACAAAAGAAATAAAAACTCTCCAGACTGTTACTGGCACAAAGACCAAAAGCCAGGGTCTGTAGTGGGGCTGTGTCAGTGCCCTTGGCTAAGGGCTGTGATGGCACCATTAATGCCTGAAAGTAAAGATTTTGTGCTGTTTTTGCTCCAGTTGGTCGTCCCCACTGGCCATTGTTAGGTCAGTGGAAAAGAGCATTAAGAGAATCTGACAGAGAAACCATGTTGTATTGTTTTGGAGTTTATGTCAACAATAAATCATAAGATTTATGGATCTACAGCATGAAGCAAACTAAGCAACAAACAAATATACAGAGACATGCATGTCATGACTAACAATCCTTTAAGTTTTTTCCAAAAGTAAACCGTGAGAATCTGTGATACATTTTTTTTATACATTTGAAAACATGGTTCTTTGCAGAACTAAAATTACTCTTCTGAACACTTTATGTAACCTGTTTTCTGTGTAAAACAGAGCAAATTCAGGAATGGATTTAACAGACCTTCCCGAACTGTAATTCAAACTCTGCATTAATGTTTTCATAAACATTCAATGTCTAATGTCTTGTTCTTTTGTCACCTGCCATCCTTGGCTCATGCCCTGCCCAAGGCTGGCATATGGGAGTGGGAGAGTGGTTGTGGGTGGTGTAAGTGGGCAGGTTTTGCATGTAAGATTTGTATAGATGCAGTAATCAAGTTCTATTTCTATGCCACAGCAAATGTTCTCTAAACAGATTATATAACCCCACCTTAAGAAGGCAAAGGAAGTGGGAGAATTCAGAGTGTGAAAGCGAGAGACAGAGACAGGGAAAGTGAGAGAGAGAGAAAGAAGGGCAGAGAGAGAGCAAGAGAGAGAAAGAGTGCAAGAGAGAGAGAGAGAAAGGGAGCGAGAGAGAGAAAGAAAAAGAGAGTGAAAATGAGAGCAAGAGAGAGAGAGATGGGAGGGGAGGAGAAAGAAAGAGGCAAGAAGAAGCCACAGTAGTTATGTAAGGATTCCGTTTGCTTTGCATTTGCTTTGAGTCGTCTGCCAGCCCCCAGAAGGGCTGCCCCATTTGCCCACCATAACATGGAGATGCACACGAACAGACATGCCCACTTACCCACACACGCGTTGCATACCACCTGTTAGCTCCATCTGTTCCTCTTGCATTTCACAACATGCATGAAAAACCGGCCTGTCACTGAGACATACACACATTCGCAAACTCCACACACAAGCACACATCACCCCTCAAACACACACACAGACTTTTGTTGGTGTGGGGAGAAGTCTCAGATGGGAAGTGCATGATAACATCTTACCCCGGGGCTGCTGGGCTCTGTATTTGGGTCAGGCGTTACCAGAGCACTCATTTCAGCCCTAAAGGAGTCTGTACGTACACTCAGCCCATACACACGAACCCCAGAGCACCATTCAACAAACTTCTGGAAACATGCATATTCCAAACACTGCACCTCGTCTTCTACCATTTAACAGTTCTGTTATGACCTAACCACAGTCTTCATTAACCCTTCAACTACCCCCCCAAAATTATATTCCTACAAGTTTTCCATTTGCCATATTTCCATTTCTCATTTTGTTGAATGGGCGTGAACCTCAGCAGATTATTTATCAACATCTTTTGACCCACAACCAAACAGACCTCACTAGAGATTTTTATTCAAATACGACAACATTTTATTCGATTTTGGGAGAAAAAAAAAAAATCTTTAAATAAAACAAGCCCCGTATGAGAAAGTTAATAAACTAACAGACACTCCTGTGATACTCAGGGTTAGGCTTTAAGTTTACATATTAACTGAGGAATTTGCTGAAAAAATTGCAAAAGTATGACATTCTTGTCTTACAAGGTTTAAAGTCTACAGGTACCATATGAAGCATTAAGCCCTCTAAGAAAGAAACCAAATAGCACTGTAAGGAAGTTCACATTATTCGCATTACACTGGTGATGTGGGAGGATGCACTGATTTTTCTGTTCACAAACATAAGACATCTACAACACCTAACATCAAACGAAATGTAATTCCAAAAAGGTTAAAACTTCTGGAATGGAACCAGAGTTTATTTTATTCACCTCTCAGTGCACGACATAAATTATGTTGTCATATTACAAAAGTACACAGATAATTACAGACTTGCTACTCGGTTAGGAGTAGGAAGAGAAAATACAGAGCCAGGCCTTTAATCAGTAGCATTCAGACGACTTTAGGCAGTCCAGTCACTACTGGTGTGGCATAACAAGCAAAAATAACTCAACATGTTGAGTAACTGTGTGTGTTAATATCTGTAAGTACTTGATGCAACCATGCATTGAGCATTGTAATAAAATTAAATTAGAGAGTTTTTATTTTATGTTATTTTTATCTATTTTTTATGTTATTACAAATGTGCACCTTCCATGTGTAGAAAGTACCCTATTTGACCTTAAGACAATGTGCATTCATATTGTTTGTTCTTTTGGAGACTAAAATTTCCAGGGTAGTTCTATTTCGGACAGTTTTGTCCCTTTTTATGCATACTAGTCATACGGCATCAGAAACAACATGAGCAGCATTTCACGCTCTCGTTTTTGAATGTTTCATTCATTTTTTACAAGATTCACATTTCCCTTGGCACACTTGGGGACCTTTTCCAGTCCAAGAACCAAACATGCGGCTTATAGTCATTCATATTAAACAGCTACTTTATATCTCGCAAGTGAAAGTAGTGTGTGATCTGTCACCAGACATAAAACCACAGCACAGAGATGTAGACCTCAGTTCTAACCTGTATCGGACCTCAAATGCACCGCACATTTACACCCCTTTACTTAACAAGCAGACCCCGGGGCCTAGGGGAGCAGATCATTGACCCCTCGGTCTGGCTAATCTCCTACCCCCACCCACACGCCACCAGTCTGAATTCCTATGCTCCTTTCAAATGATTAGAGGAGGGAGCAGAGGGAGGGGAGGGGAGGGTGGGGTTCCCTGTGGTCTGGGACAATCTGTAGATCAGCCCTCATCCCCTGGGTGCACTCACAGTGGGACGAGGGGAAGTGTGCATGATGGCATCTCGACTAATCTCAGCTTGCATAGAGACAAGGGGGAAACCGCCCAGCGGAGAATACACCAGGACAACAGGGCCTGTATCAGGGCGTCTGCATGTGTGGGTTAGTTAATTCCAACTTGCACACGACATCTGAAACGTGAAATTTATATTTCACTTTTAAAAATCTGTAAAGGTTTTGTTGACAAAAACAACACATTTTCTGAAGCTAACATTTTTCTGAAGTATATTTAGCAACATTCAGTTCCATTATATTTAAAGTGTCTTCCTCAGTATGGAGAATACGTTTTTAAGGAATTCATTTTTTTTTTCTATGTCTTGTCAAAAACAGACACTGAAAATCTTTTGGCCCGAAGGTGGTTACAATAGCTGAGAGATTTGAGTCCTTGTGGCAAAATTGAAAATTCTGAACAACCAATTGACAGACGGATACAGAGGAATTGAAAACATGCTGATTTACTGAAATTAATTTGAAACGTAAGGTGTTCTCAAACTTGGTAAGCATTCTTGCTGTGTTCTTTAAGGACATGTACACGCTGACCAAGGTTACCACCCCATCGTCATTGTGCCTGAGTGTCAGAGTGAAAGTAAGCAGGCTCCTCTCCAGCAGAGCAGGATACTGACCCTGGACCTGTGGTCAAAGCACCCAGCTTAGCCAGTAACACCACTGTAGTATGAAAGCCAGGGGACTGACCCGATCCAGGAGCGGTAATTAAAGCCCAACAAAAGCACTTTACCACGCCTATTGAAAGCGGTGAAGGACCGTTGAATGTCTGCTACCCTGACAGGAGGGAGGGAGGGAGTGAAAGAGAGAGGAGAGAGAAAAGCAAGTGAAAAGCTTGCATTGGGGATGCACAGGCACGGCACTAACGCAGCTCACTATGAGATCATGCTCATTGTTTCTTTGGGCTTTGGGCTGACCCCCTTCAGCTACGTTCATTCAGGGTGTGAGAGAGAGGGCGAGCGAGCAAGAGAGCGAGAGTAAAGGAACAGAAAGGAAAAAACACCAAGCTAAAAAAATGAAAATCAGATCTTTCCCCGCTGTCCTCCAGGGACAAGCGAAGTGCAGTTTACATGCCTCTACTGGTTGTGCAGATAAGAGGAAAGAACTTGTGTCCCCCCTTGGAAGCTCCTATCTGAAAGCACTTTTCTGAGCATATGACCCTCCTCCAGGCCTGGAAACAGCTCTGGACTACGTAGTGCTCTCCAGTCAACGGTAAACAAGGAAAGCAGCACAAAGAGACTGTTTCTGGTTTATTTCCATGTGCTAGGTTTCCTGGTGTTGAGGCACAGCTCTGTGTTTCCTGCTGCCCTCTGAACTGCACAGCCTTATTAAGCTTGAAGTTTTATCGTCTCTCTGGGAATCTCGTCAGCCCATGTAAGGAAGGAAGCGATCAGAGAAGGTTACAGATGCGTTTAATTTCATTTTTAGATCCTACTGGACTACAGAAGAGGGTCACTGCTGGGACAGCTGCTTGTCTTCTTCTGGTTCTTGTCCTAAGAATCAGAGACTGAGTGGTGGGTCAAATAGCTCTCATGACCCTCGAATGAAAAACCTACACAAACCCAGGTAAAGTTTTACCTGCATTCACTAAAATGGTGGAGCAAAAAATGACTTTATTTTCTCTTGTGGCTGACCATACTGTTTTTTCCAGACACTGATGAGTTCTACTGGAGAACTAATTGTTGCTGGAAATTATGACTCTCCACAGGAAAATCAAAACGGAAAACCCTTCTGTTGGAGAAGGATATTTGTGCATTAGGTCTCATTTTTTTTATCGTGTCTCTGAGGAGACAGAAGCTCACGTACAGAAAGTGGTTCTGTAACTTACTCAGAAAATCTATTGCAGGACAAAATAACCATTGGAAAAATCAGCAAAACCTATTATGATGCTTTATGTGTATATACCAAACTGGCAATTAAAGAATGAATTCAAGTGGTTGGCTCCATAAAGAGACTCCAGCAATAAAAATTAAGGGACAATGTATAGTCTGTTGGTCATTATAAAAAGAAATTCTGATGGAAATGAACAAGATTGCTATGAACCTCTGAGGTGCCCTGAGCAAGGTCCCACACATTGCTCCCCGGGCGCTGTGTTCCTGGCTGCCCACTGCTTCACTTGGTGAATGGGTTAAATGTGTTCACACTGTGCTGTGGTGTGACAGAATGGCCACTTTACATTTTACACTTTACATTGTCTTGAAGGGTACAGGATATATGCTGGAGACTTTATTCAGCAAGTTCATTCAGAAGGAACCTCCTACAGGCCAATTTATTGAACAAACATCAACATTTTTGAGGTGAATGTTTTGTCAAAATATTGCACAAAAAAAGCTATCGCTTTGTGCACAAAGGGACACATCCACCTAGGAACACAAATTCATCAAATTTATTTTGTATCAGTCACATGGGGTTACAAGTTTCATTCAGATTGGTGAAGTCTATGGCATAGTCAAACAAAAATCTGTGAAAAAATCAACACGGGGCAGAAGTGATCATTATAAGTGCTGTAAATCATTTTAGTGCTTTTTTTAACGTCAAGTAAAATGTACAGTCAAATACATGCTATTTCTTTAGTATGCTATTTCGTTTTTTTCTGCCAGCATAATATTGTTCTCTTTCAAAGTGGCATGTGTAAACCACTCTATTATGTAATCCAAAAAGAATCCAAAAAGAAGCCTGGATGAGAGATGCTAAATGCTGTAAACGTAAGCCTTCATAATGCTACCAAGGACAATGACACCAGCTATAAAACACAGCCATGATGTTCTTCATTGAGTGTAAAACCCATCTGTGTGCCATATGTGGGGTAGTATGTGATGGGGAGAGACGTCACACTCAATACTTGAATTTACGTTCCTTATTTATGTACTCAGATATTACTTTAACTCAGTACAGGATAGTCGTTTATTCTTTAAACAGCGACAACTTTAGAGGTCACGAGGCAATTAGAGACAGAGAGAAAAACAAGGAGGCGAAGAAAGAGCGCAAGAGAGAGAGTGAGAGAAACAAGGAGGCAAAGAAAGAGAACAAGAGAGAGAGTGAGAGAGAAACAAGGAGGCAAAGAAAGAGAGACAGAGAGAGACAGAGAGTGAGAGAAAAAAGGAGGCGAAGAACGAGAGCGAGAGAGAGAGTGAGAGAGAAACAAGGAAGCAAAGAAAGAGAGCGCGAGAGAGAAACAGAGATAGAGAGAAAGAGAGAGACAGACAGACAGAGAGAAAGAGAAACAGAGACGGAGACGGAGAGAGAGAGAGAGAGAGAGAGAGAGAAAGCGCACAGTCTACTTGTTGCACATTTCAGTTGCTCATCAGTAACAGACTTTTGTGGAATATCTGGCCTATTGTTGTTTTGTTGTTAAATTTACTGTTTTTTCTCCTTCCACCCACAAACAGGGTGGCTATCATGTGCACAAACACACACACACACACACACACACACACACACACACAAACAATAAACCTCCACTTCCAGTGTGCAGTTATCTACCCTGCCTACGCATGTAACAAGACATGTTAAGTGAAAAGTGTCTTCATACGTGTCAGAAAGAGAGAGAGAGAGAG
This sequence comes from Brachypetersius gabonensis, assembly GCA_037577145.1. NCBI lineage: Eukaryota > Metazoa > Chordata > Actinopteri > Characiformes > Alestidae > Brachypetersius > Brachypetersius gabonensis. The sequence continues at coordinate 26,405 of JBBJLR010118151.1, read as the reverse complement.
AGAGAGAGAGAGAGAGAGAAACAGAGAGAGAGAGAAAGTGGGGGGTGGGGGGAGACAGTAAAAATTGCATCATCAAACAAAATGCTCAAGACGTGCTCTATAAGCAAAACAGACTTGGAACAAAAGGAGTAATCCAACTCTGTCCTCCAGTGGTCCCTTTTAGGATTGCGCCACATTCATTATAGTTCAGCCAAAGCCTGCCTCTGAGTGCACAATTATGATTGTTTAATGATTATGAGTCCAGTAAAAGTAGACATGAGAGACACTCAAATCCATCTCAAGTCCCTCTCTAAAGGGCAGGCAGTACCCCTGATATGCAAAAATATATATATAGGGTGAGTTGCCCTAATGTGATTTACCATGTCGGCTTAATATTGTAATACTACACTACAGAAGTCCACTAAACAAAAAAATGTCCCAAGGGGGCAACTCACCCGATATTTATTTAGGTATATACAAGTCTATTTGCTCACATAATATTCTGCAATTTGTGGAGCAAGCATTAACACATTTCCTACATGATCATATTTTTTATCAGATCTAAGGAATTTCAATCTGATCAGTTGTAGGTTGGTTTGCACCACTAACAGGACACAAAGGAACACACTTCTTACAAAATCAAAATGAGTTTTCCCTGCTGGTCCTTGAGAACGGAAGGGAGGTGAGGGGAGGACAGCAGACACGTCCCTGAGAGCCTGACAGACGAGCAGACAGCTGGCTGTTACTGAGCAGAGTCCGCCTGCTGCCTCACTTTCTGACCCTGTACGCAGTTAATTAATAAAGAGATGATGAGATGTTCCACTTCCCAGACACCCACGCACACCCACAACCATGTCTAAGGAAATAACCTAAGATCAGATAATTGGCCAAATGAGAAATAAATAAATAAAATGTTGAATTATTCTTTAAAGGAACATTGCATTGCATCTGCCTGTGGGCTTCTTTTTAATTTTACATACTATATAGAATCCAGAGAAAATTACTTGAATCCTCTGCGTTTAACCCATTCACCAAGTGAAGCAGTGGGCAGTCGCCACCTCAGCACCCGGGGAGCAGTGTGTGGGGACAGTACCTTGCTCAGGGGTACCTCAGCATGATACCTCCTTTTGTGTCTTTATTATAAAAGTCATATGCAGATTATTCACATTAAAAATAGTCAATCTACATTTTAAACAGATTTAAATCTGGCCACGCAGCTATTTCAGAGGCGTATTTTAGCTTAATGCTGAATCAGCGTAAATGCAATCGTCTCTCCAAGCCACAACAGAGAACCAAAACTTATATCATGACTTAAAGACATTTCTGCTCTTTCAGTTTTGGTCTGGTTAAAACTTTGCACACAAGGTTCACAATGACCATGGAACAGAGGGCTGATTTTTAAGAACAGTGCTTATTGTTGTAAGTCGACAGTCGGTGTAGGGCAGCAGATGGCCTAGTGGTTAGGGTGCTGCCCTAGAAGGTTATGGATTCAAAACCCAACACTGCTAGTGTGATCACTGAGGTAAATTTGAGCAAGGCCAGCACACACTGCTCCCCGGGTGGTAGTCCACTGTTTCACTTGGTGAACAAGTTAAATGCAGAGAAAGAATTTCACATTATTCACACTTTGTGAAGTGTTCACGCTCGACTATAACAGAGTTGTTCAAGCTGTGATCCTTTGAATAAAACAAGAAACAATGCAGGAAACTTTGGAATAGGCACCTTACATCCAGCGAGGTTCAATCTGAATGCTTCACCATACCAAGACGTTTTGGACAACGCTATGCTTCCAACTTTGTGGACACAGTTTAGGGAAGAACCTTTATTATTCCACCATGACTATATCCCAGTGCACAAAGAAAGTTCCATAAAGACATGGCTGGATAGGTTTGGTGTGGAAGAGCTTGACTGGCCACACAGAGCCCTCACCTCAACCCCATCCAACACCTTTGGCGATATCCAACATAGAATGAGGGCACAAGTTGGGGGCAGCTGGTGACCTTATGGTTAGAGAGTTGACCCTGTGATCAAGAGGTTGTGGGTTCAAATCCCAAGACTGATAAGCACCTTTGATGTACCCAGGAGCAAGGTACTGTCCCCACACACCGCTCCCCACATGCTGTTCACACTTTGTCCTGTGGTGTGTTCACATATGACAAAATGGTCACTTACACACAAGGTCCCCATGGCTCCCTGTGGCTTCTCGAGTTTAAGACCTGTACTAACATAACAGCATTGATCAAACAAGGTCTCACTTTTCGAACTTTAAGCATGGCTCGTCTTGGGGGGCTTTCACACCTATAGTTTGATTGCTTTAGTCCGCACCAGTCAGAAAAATGTTACAATGTAGTAAACAGACAAGGGTACGGTTTGCTTTCACACATGCAGACTTCTAAACTAACCAAAACAAACCGCGAAGACCATCGGCACCGGAAACAGACTATCTTCAGATAATCGCGCCACTTTCAATAATCATGGAGGAACTTTGCATTGCGCTCATTGCGATCTTCCTGCAGATCCATCAGGTTTTCCATTGGCCTATCAATCCCGTATCTCATCTGATACCCATAATGCATTAAACTTGGTTTGGTTGCTTTCACACCAGATGAACTGATTTGGTGCGCGCCAAAGTACCAAGATTGCATTCACATCAACGCAAACGAACCGAACCAAGGGACCAAACACGTTTGGTGCGCACCAAATGCTGTAGGTGTGAAAGCACCCTTAAGCCTCTGCTGCTCAAAAGAAGAGGCTAGGTATTATTCGAAATATGTTGCATAGGTGCCCCGAATGTGCAATAGTGGACATGGATTTAAGCTGTTTACAGGTACTGTCCCCACAGACTGCTCCCTGGGCACTGTGTTCCTGGCTGCCCTCTGCTTGGTTAAATACAGAGAAAGACTTTTGTGTGGTTCACACTGTGTGATGTGGTGTGTTTGCATATGACAGAATGGTCACTTTCAAAGTGAAGACTCGTTAGCTTGGTGTTAATATAAGAAAATGCACAGCTGACAGTAACTGCATTACTGTTGATAATGTTTGGTCAAAACAGGTGATTTGTTAGGGTTAGGTGGAAGGGCAGAGCATAAATTGGCCGCAGTGAAGTATTTTGACAGTTTGAAAAAACAAATGAAATGACAACACTGAAAGGGGGAAATTGCATTCTGGGCAAAAGGACAGAATAACTGAGACAGAGACGCATCTGCTGTCTGCCCATTCAATTAAAACGCTGACTTAGCTGGTGAGACAAAAACAGACCGTAATATTTAACTTAGAGTGTGTGTGTCTATGTTTGTGTGAACGATTTATATGGGTGCATAATGTGTGCGTGTAAAAGGGCACACAGACGCACATACACACAAACACACTGACAATAGTTCCCAGTTTAACCTGAGAAGACCCGACCACAATGACAAAAATGTTCTCAGTTATGTATCATTACTCATTAGCAATATGTAACTCATAACTATTACACATTAACAATGCATAAACATATCAGATCAGGTATTAAACAAACGTTCCAGCAATCTGCAAAACATTCCTCTGTGATTCAGGGTCATTTCAGTGGAACAGATCTGTGGTTCGAGTGTCCACCCATAATGCCCTTTCACCAGGAAGTGTCAAGCCCACAAAGACATTTAAAGCAAGATCAGTGCGGGGAAAATCTGACCACACATTTCCTGTCATTGTGCCATGTGTGTATCACCCACCGCTAACCTTAATGCGCGCCCAGCCCTGCTCAATTTAATATACAACAGACACAAACATGCTGAAGTGCAAGACAATAATGAACCAAAACTGGCCACGGAGAAACAGCAGCGTGATCACTGTTGATTACAATATTGTACCCCCAGAGAACCTGACATTTAAAGGCTGCAAACACAGAACGATAACTTAGACAGGTGTTCTGGTATAAAAGGATATCAAAAAGGAGAAGAAAATCAAACACGTACTCACTAAAGCTGATATATCGAAAATGCACAGGAGGATGCAAATCAGATGTGAAATACGTTCAACATAATTTAAATGTGCCAGAATGTTTCACAGGAGTCATAATTATGGTTATGAATATGGTGCCTGATGCCCAAGACACTGTTTTGGCCTAAAAGATCATCGCACTTCCATTAATGGCAAAGAGACTTTTGCAAGGTACTATAAAGCAAAAAAACACAAAGGAAACATTTTGGATTTACTTTTATTTTACCTGTTTTAAAATACTCAATTTTACATTTAAAAACATAAAATACTTGTGTAGTTTAATTGCTTCGGATGGACAAAATGACCTCTGGTTCCTTATATCACTATTATAAAAAAGTCAGAAGTTTTTCTACAATCTAATATTTCACATCAAATCACTCTGAAAACTGTTTACACACTCCTTCAATGATAAAAATGACCTGCAGTTTGTGTAATCATGCAATCATTTAGTGAAACTGGTAAAAATTCCCATTTAACAATTACCGGTATCTTGATCATTTGTAAAAATGATACTATATGATAAAATATTTTGTCCACTTGAATATTATAACTTTCTGCAATATCAGAACTGAAGAAGTTAAGTTAAGTCGTGGATATAATATTATAATAACTGAAATTAACAGGCAAATCTCAACAGCAAGAGCTGGACCCTGGAGGGCCGTGGAGATGTCTTTTATCATCCTGAAGGATTATATTTCTCCACAGCAACTTCTAATGTGCCAAAATTCTAAAAGAAACTTCACAGTATGTTTCATTATAATGTTTTGTGGCTTCAGTCTATCTAATAAAGGGAAATGTAAAATTGCAGGTGTAGCAACATGTTAGTCTACCTGCAGATGACTATAGACTTCGTATCCACAGAGATGGGAGGATGGGGTAGGTTGGTATCGCTTCCACTTCTGTTCAGTCAAAGGCACAGAATCAGTAAGTTGGAATGTACTGCGGTTTGACCGAGACTCTCAGTCCAGTCTGAGACGTCATGGTCAAGTATACCGAGCTGGACGTCTGCTCCTAAAAAGACATTCCTTAAGAGTTAAATATCTAACCATTTTCCTTTTTAACATAAAAAAACAACAATACCAAAACCGCACACACTAATCATTGTCTGCGTCTCTGAGCTCTACTTCCAGTCCCTGCACACCCACATACACATGCATCTCTCAGCATTTCTGATGTATTTCATAACACCGCTGGACTCCCCCTTGGCATTTTATCAAGCAGGAAGAAAAGCATGTCAGGCTGATGTGGCCCCTGAACCTGCACATCTGGACCAACAAACCCTTCCTCTCTCTCGTCCACCATTGATAGCCATCGCCCTCTCTGTCCCACACAATACAGGACTGAGCTGCTGGCTTCCCTTCCAGCACGCGTGACTTCAGAAAACAGAAACGGACGTGGCAGACGAGTTTGCCGAAGATAAAGTAAACGAAAGGGAAAAACACAGCGTGAGAAAGAAAAGTTGAGAGACAGTGGGGGAAAAACACTTTTTCCGGGTCACTGAGCTGACCAAAAGCAACCACATGTAAACTGTGAACCCTAAGCCTTTTTTCTATGACAGTGAGGGTAAATTATTGGCTTTGGCAAGCCATAGTGGACAGACGCCAAAGAGGAGTGGTATATGATGATCCGCTGCCACGATCGCACTGGACTGATTGCAATACAATATGCTTTATATACTGCGAGTATCATCCCAAATACTGAACAACTACCTGCAAAGATTTATAACAAAACGATTTATAACAATTACTGCTGTTTTTTCCAAATAAAATAACAACTCTCAGGGTCAGGGAGATGCCCCTGTGATCAGAAGATTTGAATCCCGGGATTGCTAGTAGCACCACTGAGATGCCCGATGCACTGCTCGGCGGGCGTCACGTTGCAGGCAGTCCACTGCTTCACTTGGTGAACGGGTTAAATGCAAAGAAAGAATTTACTTTAGTATCTCAGTGACTACATACAAACAACATCATACTGCTTATTAGTCCATTTTAACATAACCTTATTTGTCATCAACTATTTTTATCAGTTTCTATCTATTCACTTTAAAATGTTTTTTTGCAAATGTTTAATTTTCCCCTAAAGTCCACTGACCTCACAATTTTTCAAGCGTGGTGCTTCTGGTTTGCTGCTGCATTTTGACCGAAACCGTCTGGTTTATCACGTTGTCATATTTTTACCACCGCACCCTTAAAGGAGCTGTTGAAATGTTGAGTGCTCCGCGCTCATGTTAAAAACCACGGACGTCTATAGGCGACAAACAGCTTCCACTGCCATAGTTAAGTACGCTTCCTGACAGACCACATCAAGTGGACAAAAGAGCTTTTGTAAGTGTGTGTGTTTGTGAACGAAAAGTGACCGTGACACATCACAGAGTGAGGTGAGGCCCCATTGCCAAATAACTTGCAGCTAGTTCGTTAGAACAGGGCTGTTGCTACACCATATATTTAGTGGTAGATAAAAGGTCTTACAGCCAGCTGGTTAGAATCATTTCACTCTCATATTTGAGGGGGATACCACTTTTTAACTCCACAATACATATAAATGCGCATTAATACATTAAAATCTAGCAAATATTTTAAAACAAGCTGATATCTAATAAGTTAGTAGAGTATTTTTTTCTCTATGCCCCCAGTATTTATTACTTTTTAACAATATAAGTATTTGTAGTATCTTTATATAGTCTAATATTTTGTACTTAGTCCAGCTGAGGTTTTTCTTCTGATTGAATTTGTATTTATTTTAATATTAGCGCTTTATTCAGCAGGTAAACACTTGCTGCCGATTAAATTACTTTGATCAAATATATTTTTCTCAGCTGTCTGTATGTAGTGACAGGTCTATGCTTAACAGACTAGAGTGAAATATAAGTTAAAAAAAGAGAAGAGGTTAATGCAATGTAGGAGGTTATTTGGAAAAACATGGTGGAGGAGAAAGACAACACTAAAAAGCTGTTTCAGTCAAGGGAGGTCCTAATGAAGAAGAAAATGGGGAGTGAGTTGTTACTGGTTGTTATGCAGTGCCCTGTAGGGGGAAATTGTTCTACGTCATTTGATCAGATGGACCCTGCATACCTCACCCCAGGCCCTTCCCACCCTAAAGAAATCCCTGGCTTGGAGTCCTAACCTCTATTTTCCTACTCACCTAATGAATACAACGAATTAAACCTAAAACATGGTTATTGCAGTAAACAGGACCAGCTCCACAGGGGCAGACTTGGTATTTTCACACACAGTGCAGGTGGTCACTTGGACTGAATAGTGGAGAAGGTAAATAACTGTATGAAAAGATACCCAATAAAACAGCATGAGAGTGCACACAGTGGTGTTTGCTCTTTAGATTCTTGGCCTTTGGTTGTCTCTTATCTTGAATTCTGTTTGAGAGGAGGCTTTGTGGGACCACACACACACACACACACACACACACACACACACACACACACACACACACATACTTTTGCATGTAAACACACACATCCCTACAGTATAACAATTACATTTCCTACAGGGGGACTGAAATGAATTTGAAAATACATAACCGCTTAAATTATTTCCTACAATTTCTAGCTTCTATCTATTCTATCTATTCTATCTTCTATCAACTCTTTCAGTTGTGTTTAGTCTCTAACATTCAGACTTTTTTTTTTCTTGCATTACTCTGTTTAAGTGCAACAGATGGACTAAAAACAAATGCACACACATTCCAATAAATCCCACACCAATAGGGATGGGCAGTATGATAATCTCCATAGTTAACATTTTAAAGTACACCACAATATGTCCCAAATGCACATATTGTGGATATTGTCCGTACCTTTAGATCGCTGAACAAATGTATGTTTAACGATGAAGAGTTTAATCAAATCTAAGTGTGTTGAGCTGTCCAGTGGCATTACTTTAACATCGGTGCAAAACACAACACACTCAAGAAAAGCCATCATCATTTCCGGGACTTCGATTACAATAATACTGAGGACATTACACAACATTCCATAAAAAACAGCATTTCCTGCTGCTGCCTATTGGATGCTAAATGTATTATTAAGTGGGAAGTACTTAATAATAACCAGAATGTTGAGTATGAAAATACTTTACAGAGTTATAATTCAGGCCAAAATAATGACTTACAATCTTAAGGGCCAAAGGTTACTATTATTTATTTGACAGCACAGAATAAAGTGTAAGGTTAAGCATACACTGTGGTCGAATTTCAAGAAAGGACATTAACAATACACACATGTCCCCCCGGCTCCACAGTGTCCGTGCACAAGGTTAAGAGACGGAAGCAGCTTTAAATTGGCTTGACCATTTTGAACACTGAGAGCTGTCAGAGGTCCTTGCCCTTTGACCACAAAGGTTAAACTGAAGAAGCCTGGCCTTCCATGTCTTTATCCTCTCTACACTACAACAGCATACTAATATGCATCAACAAAAGGGATTCAATGCATTTAACCAATTCAAATGTGTTCCACAAGAATTTATTACATCAACACGTTCTCACTGACGTTCGGCGATGGCGAGTAAGTAAATGAAGTGCATGCTTCATTCAAACCATAAGGCCTTCAGTTTTCTATGCACTGAATAGAAGATCAATAAAGTGCAATGTAGCTGATAAAAGGTAGCAGATAACACCTTGGTACCCACATTTCATGATCCTATCAATTTAAGTGTACAGGATACACAAAAGCTCCAACACACAGAACCAAGAAGAAAGATAACACATGAAAGGTTACATCAGTTGTAGATATCGCACTGGAAAATGCTGCTTATGTCAAAGGTCATATTCACCAGTTGGCTTTGGATTATCACCTCCCTCACATTCTGTTCATGACTCCGCTCAGCACAGTCGAGGAGAAGAGCTTAGAGAACAGAACCTGTAGGTTATATACCACAAACAGTGTGTGTGTGTGTGTGTGTGTGTGTGTGTGTATGTGTGTGTTGGAGAGCAGAATAAAAAGTAGTTCCTGTCCTACACACTTATTTGCTACACCTTGCTCACTTTTTAGCACTATTTTGGCAGGTTTTAATATAAGGATGGATATTCTCTAGATTCTACTTAGAGATATTTTTGCACAAATCAGTGGCGACCAGACTTTTCAGTGTAGTCTAAACTCAAGTTGAGTTTACATTTAATCCCTACCCACATCTAAAACAAGCTGATACTGATCTAATTCCCAACAATGAATGGAGTATCTATCTCAGCTCTTACAGATCAGGGTTACAGCTCTGCAGGAAGGTAGCCTCAGTCAGCACTTCCCACCTCCACCGCTGTTTTCCTGTTGTGACATACCTGACAGAGTGAAGTGTAAAGTGTCCATTTGTCATACATGAACACACCACAGCACACAGTCTAAACAGTGTGCAATTGTTTTCTGTATTTAACCCATTTACCAAGTGAAACAGCCAGGAACATAGTGCCTGGGGAGCAGTGTGTGGGGACGGTACCTCGCTCAAGGGTACCTCAGTGTAAATGTAGTCCTAGGATTCAAGCCCATGGCCTTCTGACTGCAGGGGCAACTCCCTAACCACCAGGCCACCAGTAAACGATGGAGTGGAGAGCAAAAGAAAACCCAGAACTGTTCAGGGAAGGTGGACCACTGCTCCAGAAGATGACTTTAACTCCAATTACAACATCCACTTTGGGGGTCAACCCTCTTCATCCCCATGACCCCTAATTCCAAATAATCCCATGACCACCCTGCATCCACCTGGTGCACAATAAACAGCAGGGACCACCAGAGCGCACATGTGGTAGGAGAAGCTGAACCTGTTGAACAGTGGCTGTTTTCTCCTAATCTGACAGAAACATCCCCGACTGGCACAGAATCCTCCCAACCTCTGTACGTAATGATTTACTGCCTTAGCCGAGGAACAGCAGCCCCCTCACACGAATCCCACATTAACAGCCTTTAGCAGACTATTCACATAAATTATAAAGCAAAACACAACAAACATTTTAACACGACATAAGTTTCAAAGAAGGTTTAAAAAAAAGGTACTCTATTATTAAACTAGATCTGACTTTAAACCCCCCTACCTCAACGAATACTGTTCGTCCACAATTCGTTTTTTGACGTAGCAGCAAAAACAGAGGGCTGAAGAGTCGATAAAACTGCGTCCTTGGGAAGTTTGGGGGCAGTTTTCATGCTCAGACTCTCCGAGAGACCGTGTTAGCGTGTCTGTCCGGTGGTCCGCTGCCTGCAGCCCGACTGAGTGCAGACTGAGCAGAGGAAAGTCACTCCCTGTCCGGCAGGAGGGTCCGTCTCTGACTGTAATGAAGAGTCAGCAGCGCGTGGGAACCAGCACAGCCAGAACCAACAGAACAGCATGGACTGCAGCTGTCTGTCTGTCTGACTGTCTGTCCTTCTGTCTGTCTGTCAGTCAGTCAGTCAGTCTGTAAGTCTGTCAGTGAATGCGCTCATGCTCTTTTTGCACAGGAGTGTAAACGTTACTGTTGTGTCTCATTAATACATTCTATACTAGACAGTTTTTCTTCAGTTAATATACTATATGATTAACGTTGTATAAACTCACTTATTATTGTGCAGGTGCTACTTCAGGAGTAACGGTGGTTTTCTTGCATCGTAAGATTATGGCCACTACACGTGTGTATGCACAGGTAAATGTCACAGAATTTGTCCAAGATTCCAGTTGCAGCATCTTGTGCAGCCTGACATACAATAAATGTGTAAGAAAACTGTCGATACATACGTTTACTGTGAATTTAAATTTAGAAGTCTTTTCTGTCTCCACTTCTTCTTGGCAACTCATCACCTACAGTACTGTGCCACCTGTGTAAATAGGATTTAAAAACTATTTGGATGAGTAGTGACTTTTTCCACATAATATTGCAAAATTATCTAAGTAGAACTAAAAGGAATATATATAAACAACACTGTACAGTAAATGGGGATTTTATGTACAGTATATCAGTGTGTTCTATGTAAAAGCCCAGTATTACTTGCAATTTCCATCAGAAACCTGGTTCGACTTCGTTACATTAAATCAGGAGCTGCTGGTGGAATTTCACCAATCCAAGCAGTGGCTGGTTCTCTTTACCAGTTCACATTTCCTACTTTTTTTTTTTTTTTACAATCAAAACAAATCTTGAACCTTTTGTTGTTTGTTTGCATTTATTCTAATGTTAACTTTGCCAGCAGATAGACACTTTATCACATGCTGAGAAAAAAGGCTTTAACCCTTTGCATAGACGCTTAAGACTTTTGCACAGTACTGAACTGTTATTGATTACCATTCACACAATTTTAAAAGGTTTTGTCTTTATTTTCTAGAAATGGTGCAGGCATGTGACAGTATGTAAATTATGTATGCAGTTATCATGGCTGTTAATTGACTCCTGACATTCAAAGGGCAGTGCGGCATGAAGCTTGAAAAGAAGCAGCTTCTTGTGGCAAAATAAATGATGTCTTTATGTGCGCTCGGTGTGACTACTGAAATCTCACTATGGAATTCATTAGCTGTGCTTAAGTTACCATATGGGCATCTGGCTGTATTCCAGTGATCAGGTGTGCAATGTGCATGTCCTTTGGCTTGTACAGTAGTTCTCTAAATTAGATGACAGAATAATTACTTCTAGACTACTGTTAACATGTATGGCAAATGCACCAGAAGGAAAAATTTATTATATATCTCTAAAACTTATTATAGCCAGTCTTTATTGTAGCTCAGCAGCCAGTATTTGCATTTGCTTAGTGAAGTGGGTCTGCTCCAGAAACACCCCTGTCCAGTAAAATTGTGTTTTTAAGCTTGAACAAACCTACTTTATATCTGGGGGCATTGATAAATTTACTGATTCATTGGCTCAGATGTGTAGACAGTGCAGTCATCAAACTATACAGGGCAGGGTTACTCCAGGACCAGGTTTCATAACCCCTGGCTTAGTACTCATGTTAAAGAGCTCCTCTGAGCCATGTCCAATCCATTTAGGTCTATGATCTTGCCAATTTGGAGCTGCACCACCCATTTAGAGCTGCCCGCATTCTGCACCAATACCTTGGTCTTCCTTTGGAACAGCAGAATCCAAAGCATTGAATTGTATGAACACTGTTTTCTACAAGAGAGGATACGACACAAATAGATTTTCCAATGCAACAACAACCGGTCTCAGTGCTAATCATTTTCTAATAGAGAACAGGTGGATGAAAATATTTCACTATTCTAACAAAATAGTTTTAACTCAAATCTTTGCTTTTTTTTAATCACAGATATGTACTTTGTGTACTACATAAGTTTATTTCATTGGATGTTTAAGGTGAGAAAAAAGATCAAAAAGCAAATTATAGAAAAAGCTTTTACTTTTACTGAAGGACCAGTCGATTAACTTTATAGTCCACCAGAGGGCACAATTTCTCAGATAATTGGTTAACATATGACTCGATGCATTTCTTAAATTTCCGAAAAAATGTTTTCTTGCAAAACAAGAACTTTTATAATATTTCCACGATTTCTCCATTATTAATACCAGTTACAGAAATATCAGTGATGTGTTTCTTTTGTTTATTGTTAACTATTGTCTACATAAAAATAAACACACACACACACACAGACACACACACGTACACGCACACGCACACACGCACACACATATATCTATATCTATATATATATTTTTTTCCTGTAATGATTTATCATGATAAATTGCAATTAATCGCATTGTTATACACACAATTAAATAATTAATTCGGAAGTAGTGTATTGCACACTTTTATTTTTAAAGTAAGGTTAGATGAACAAAAGTGCAATAACGTCTGGTCTGCAAACACATTAAACAGATAAGGTGATTTATAACAGCAGTGTTCCCTTTAACAGTTACACAGCTGCAGTTGCATATTTCTGTAAATCTCAACATAAACTTTAATGTAATCAAAACAAATATTAAACCAAAACTTTTTGCTTTGTTTGTTTATCCAGTTTGTTATAAAAAAAACAATTCACCCTCAGAGTCCAAATCATGGGGGGGCGGAACCATAGCTGCTGCAAAGGGGGACCAACTCTATATGAAAGTCTGAATGCAGTGTCATTAAACAGAAATAAACAGAAAAGGATAAAAATGGGTTAGAGATAGAGATAACTGGTATATCTGCAGAAAATGCTGCACTGGATATTGGAAATAAAGAAAGAGTGAATCCAATCCAGTCCTGAAATGTTTTTAGCTGATCTAATTTAAACCGTTTGAGCATGATAGCCTGCTTTCACAAAAGTGCTTTAGTCACAAATAGCTCATTTTAAAGCGTAGGAGCACTTTAAGAAAAAGTTACAGATTGGTAAGCGTATCAGCCAGTGCAAGGTTTCAGTATTGTCAAAAATATAACCGACTCTCAGAAACACTCTCAGGACGTGAAGCTACTCATACTGAACTCAGACTGATGCACGTATGTCCAAAACAGTATGACCACCTGCCTAACATGTTGTTGGCCCTCTGCACGAAGCCAAAATATATCTGACCTGAAAATGCATGAACTCTGCAAGACCTCTGGCACAACACGGCAGCCGCAGACCTGTACGTTGTGAGGAGGAGCCACTGTAGATATGTTGTTCCAGTACATCCCACAGATTGGATTGGGTTGAGATGTAGGAAATTTTCTTCAGTTGTTAAACAATGTGTGTTATGTGGCAGTTTGTTTCTTGCCCAGGTGCACATGTTTTTTTAATGACATGATTTGACAATGTATATTTTATGACGTGTCTTTAATTACTTGATGATATACTGGACAGTCTTCATGTGTTTTAGAGACTGCAACAAGGTTGTGTGCATTTTTTCCTCATAGCTGCTTTGCTATAACTTATAGTCTGCTCCTTACTTTGCAAAGTTCAGGTCATTATGATTGAGGGTGTACTCACAATCGGCCTGGTCGCCTTGGACCATGCTTGAGCACCAGTATGACCCCTGCTGGCCAACCCTCATATTGTGCTTAATGTTCCGGATCTGAGCAGGCATAGGTCATTGCAGTGGTCACTGATTTATCTTTTTTAAAGTGCAGTGCTCGTGCTTTTTTGCAATGAAAACCATCAACCCTTTTCATATAAGACTTGACAACCCTGATCTACAGCATAGTTTCCCAACCCTGGCCTGCAAACAGAGTGTGAATTGCCCCACCTTATTTGGAGGTTAGTAACACTTCTTTGACCATTATGGTCCGCTATCGCGTCATTACGAATAGTTGCCATAGGGGGGCAACTATTCGTATGGGGGGGGGGGGGGGTCTGGGTCTTGACCAGGGGGTCCAGTACACCCAACCCCCCCACTACTTCAAAGCATGCCTGCAAACCCCTGCACTGTGCACAGTTACGTGTTTTCACAGCCTCAAACACACCTAATCCACCCAATCAGCTAAGTAATAAGGCTTTTGAGGCTTGCAGGAGATGCGCTAGTGCTGAACAACACAAATATGTGCACGGCAGGAGGTCTTTGAGACCAGAATTAGGTGATCTATGGTCCAGAGTATTCCAAATGAAGCCCATCTTTACTGTACTTAAAACATACTTGGTTCAGCAAATTTGTTAAAAATGAAACCTGATCATTTAAAAAGTTAAAGTTTTGAAAGATGAACAGTGTATCCACAGATCATTAAAAAGTCATGTTCTAAAGTAAGGGTTAAAGTCAGATTCCCCAAAAGGACGACTTATTATGAGCATTACTAAAAGAAAGCAAACACACCAGCAGAATCTCACAAACGTGCAGATGCTTGAAGTTAGTCAGTTCATCTACTGTTTTTATTTAAAATATATGGTTACTTATTTAATGATCAAAATAATCAACAAGATAATTGGAACCGTCTGACGCATTGTTTCATACACAACTTTTTTCATGAAGTGTGTTGAAAGCGCCTTGTTGAATTGTTTCAGTATCACCATGGGATGCTGTTGCCCTCCCAGTCAAGTAATGTTCCACTGTCTTTTTCAGCAAGGGAGGTGATGACTTTGAGCATGCCTCGCACGCTGTCCACTGGCTTAACGGGTGCCTGTGAGTAAAATTCATAATGAAATAAAATGAAAACTAAGACCTTGTGTAACACAATGGCAGTATCACTCTGGGAAGCCACCGAAGTGCTCAATAAATAAAACAAATCCAATGGCTCCCTCTATCATGCCGTTCCGTTTACCGATGAAATGAATAAGCATGTTATGATCACCTTGTCTAATTACTTACCTCTTGACCCCCCATGTCAGTTTGAACCCAGCCAGGGTGAAGTGCCATAACTAGAATCCCGTCTTTTCGATATTCCTCAGACAAACATTTAGTCAGCATGTTGAGGGCAGCCTAGATCAAGAGAGCGACTGAACATGCATTAGCTGCTGCTGGTAGTGACAAAAAAGAATGAGATTTGTATATTGCAGTAACTTTGACATTTATTCTCTTGGTACATTAAGATACTGTATGTGTGATTTGCTTGATTCCTAATCATAAATTCATGAGTAAAATCATGCTTCAGAATGCTGGATGAGTCACTGGGGTATCAGCTGAAGAACACTTATCCAAAGAGCTCACCTTGCTGATTCGATAAGCATACATTCGGGCCACGGCGAAGGTCTCAGGACACATCTGGATGGAAGAGATCAGTGTGGAAATATTGATGATAGCTGCCCGCCTGCAGGACATGCTCCTTTCATGACCGGACTGTGATGCTGCCTTGCACAGATAAGGGTGAAAGACCTGCAGGCAAAAATTTTTTTCTTTATTTTTGCGCAGAGACAAATCATGGGGACATTTTAACTGCTTTTCAGGATTTCACTTTGTCATCATTACTTGGCAAATCTTAGAATGCCCTTGTTCCAAAGGGCTATGAAGCAAATCTGTGAACACGATTACGTAAAAAAGATAAGACACACCAAACCCAAACACTGAGGCTGACAAAGCCACTCTGAAAGCTTACTGACCTTTGAAACAAGCATGGGTCCCACCACGTTTGTTTGATATGTTTCCATCATCTCCTTCTCTCCTGTGTCTGACAGTGTTAGGTCGGCGTTTACACCAGCGTTATTAATGATTAGATTCAACCTATCATTCTTCAGCTTGCTGCCCACGGTCTTAGCGGCCTGAGCAATGCTCCCCTGGCTTGCAGTATCTGTGGACACATGAAAAACTAGTGTTAATACCACTCAAGATCTATCTTTTTTTTGTCCCACATTGTGGGAAAATAAATAAATATATATATATATATATATATATATATATATATATATATCCCTCTTTATTACAGCTTACAGTGTGAACTGGCTTTCTGCTCTATTGATAAGGGCTTATTAATTCACTAATTAATTGGATCAAGTGTGTAGGGCATGGCTTCTAGGGGCCAAGGCTGGAAATCACTGTTATCAAACAACACATGACATCAGCACTTTTACATTAAGTCGTTTCCTGAGCAATCAGTGGGCAATAATTGTTCCCCTGTTTTTCTCCCCATTTTTGTCAAATTCTGCCCACTAGCTTGCTCTCTCCTGGCCAACAATGGGTGAGTAAAGGCCTCCATATGCTTCCTCCAAGACACAATAAGCACCACTGCATTTTCTTGCAACAGCTTTTGGACAGTTATGCTGGCTTGGAGGTGGATGTTAACTACCAGTTCTGTAACATCAGCTACAGCATCAGGATGCCCATGCAGGATAACATAGTGCTGATAGAGGAAAAGGAGCCATTCTACCCAAGATGAGAAGAGCAAGGAATCGTTATACTCAACCAGAGTCCCAACCGCAGATGGCTATGGCAGGAATCAATCCCATGATCTCCTGGTGATAAGCCCAGGGTTTAGACAACACTGAGGAGCAACTAGACCAACATTTGAGCAATATTATTCTGGGACTCCCGGCTCTACTCATGAAATCCCAGTTTCTTACCAAGTTGAATAATGGTGACCACATCCTTGTGCTTCTGTGCCAGCTCTCTGAGCTCCTGTAGAAGAGACAGTTGTTTAATACTTGTTTCAAAGCCTGTCTTAACAACTCCTCTCATCTTTATGTTTCAAAGTTATGGTAGTTGCTGCACTTAAGCAAAAGTGGAACAGTGGTTCCCTCTCTCTCTCTGTCTCTCTCTTTCTTTCTCTCTCTTTCTTTTTCTCTCTCTCTCACTCACCTGTGCTCTGGGCCCTCCTGGATCTCTGCACCCAGCAAAGATCAGTAATGGGTGTGATGGTGACTCGGCCAGCTGGCGCACCAGCTCCAGTCCGATGCCACGATTTGATCCAGTCACCAGAACACTGTCACAGATCCTGGAGCCCATGCTCAGTGTTCAGTCACTGCTTGAGCCTGCAGTCCTACCCCCTATGTAAGTATGTGTTTGTACATGTATGTGTGTGTGTGTGTGTGTGTGTGTGTGTGTATGTGTGTGAATGCTAACATGCACGCCCACTCATCTGCTCTAGTTAATGTTTAAAGGACAACACATTTGTGCCAAGGTCCTGCTATCTCCCAGATAAAGCCAAAAGATAACATTAATTAAATACTGCACATTTATTAGCACAGCAGGGATATATTGTACTTGTATTGAGTCTGTAATATACAGTACTCCTGGGGCTATCATTTAAAAATATACTTTATAGACACAAGTATTGGAAAGCCTAACCATTACACCAAGGGACATGAATGATGTTGCATTCAAATACTTTAATATGGTGTTGGTTCCCCTTTGCAGCTACAACAGCTTCCATTCTTCTTGGAAGGCTTTGCACAAGCTTTTGGAGTTCCTGTGCCCCTTCACTCTGTAGATCATTTATAAGGTCAGGCACTGATATTGGATGAGAAGGTCTGGCTCAAAATTTCCGTTCCAGTTCATCCTAAAAGTGTTGGATGGGGTTGAGGTTTAGACGTCTATGATAGATAACCTGCTCTTTGCGTATAAAGATGCAGATTTATATCGTAATGTCCTTGTAAAAAAATAATGAAAGAGCTACTTCTAAATATGTGATGTGGAGAACATCCCACCTGTGCCAGCTGGGAAGAGAGCACATCATCAGGCCAAACACCATCCTCTTTCATGGAAGATAGAAAGTGATGCAGATATCGCTGAACCACCACGGCAGTTTCTTCCTGCAAGGGAACCTGGTGTGCAGCTGAAGGCAGAGGACAACCACACTCCTCTGGATCTCTTCAAGCCGAGGATGCTGTGGAAATCCTATTACACAACTCCAACAAGCAAGCTGCCAGGAGCATCGCTGGTGGTGCAAAGTACAGATGGGTGGCTATTGGAGCTTCTGAATTCTACAGATTCCTTGGACTAGTATTCTACATGGGCATGCTCAAGCTGAGTCAAGTCACTGATGTTTTTTAGGGTGTAAATGAATACTTTGCGGCGTAAAATGGAGTGTTTGGAGTATAAAATGCTGGACTTGTCTGCAGTCCTTGTGCCACTTGTTGGATTCGCTGCTTATTCTTGTGAGGACATGTTTGGCTTGTCAGGAATATCCAACATTCTGTCTAAATGTTAACTTTTTGGCCACCAAAGAAAATCAAAGTAAACTTTTTTCCTACTACTGTAAAGTTACTTTTTTGGAATAATATTTTTCAAAAAAAATAATATATAAGGCCTGATGTAACACACTCTCATGCATGTTGTTAGCTGTATATTCCTCTCTGTGGTCTAGTAAGGCGTTTCAGTAAAAAGAGCTCATTGTAGCTCCTGATGGTTTGTAACTAGTGTTTACAATAAGACCAGCCCAATAAAGCCTTATCATTTTAGATTCATTGATTTTCAATTTTTGGTCTTTAAAAAACAAATAGAGAAATCCTGTCCAAATTCTGTCCAAATGTTCAACACTACAGTTGTAGTAGTAGTAGTTCTACTGCTAATGGAAGTAGTAGAATTTTGTGAAAAGTTTTTGTTGCAAAGAAAGACCATTTAGTGTTTAGCCATTGCTACTGCAGACATTGAGCTTTACTTACTACTCATACGTATTTGACTACTTATTAGCTAATTCTACTATTTGTTTTCATGGTTAGAATCAGTATTTGGCATTACAGTTAATGATCAACAGGAGAAAAGAAACTGACACTGAATTAAAGCAATTTTTTTTATTGCTTTAAAAGTTTTTATTGTGTGCTTGGATGTAATGGTGAATGATATGTGTGATATAAAGGTAATGGAGTTTTTTCATGATGGATTCATTATAGTTTATCTCAGTTTGCCCTTTCCTTTACCATGAAAAGCTTTGCTGTTTGCTTTGCACTGTGGAGCACTGTAACGTCTGGTGTGTCTGGTGTGTCTGGTGAACCTTCGACTCAACAGAAGAGAAGCAGGTCACCTGAATTCTAGGGGTAGGGCTCTGGACTAGAGGTGCGTGAGTGTGTGAGTGGATGAGTGTCTTCAGCTGTGCTCATTAAGGGTTAAGTGATCGTGTCGCGTGATTGGCTGAGTGTGTGTTTAAATCCTGGCTGAGCCAGAGAATCAGTGCGTGGTCACCCAGTTTCTTGGGAGTTCTGGTAATGTGTGCTGGAGGGAAGGTGAACTATCACCTATACTACAGAGAAAACGTATCAAGAAAGGAAAAGTCGTAAGAAGTGAGTTGGGGACTGTGTGTGGGGGGTTTCTCCTGATCCAGGAAAAGCTACTGGAACTGTTAGCTTGAAGCTTGGCAACAAAAGGAGGAGAGAAGCTCGAGCGGTTTGGACACAAGAGACTCCTTTATTGGACGGCAGGTTTTCTTCTATCGCTCTCTCCCTTTCTCTCTCCTCTGTTTCCAAGCAGGAGTGACTCGGCTGAGTAAGGGGACTGTCTGGCCACACTCAGAGGACAGTAGAAGTGGTAACGTCCAGGAAGATTGGACGGAGGCGGGCCGGCTAAGAATCACAAGGACTGAAGAGTTAGAGAGAATCCTCGAAGTGAAAGGGCTCCTCAGGACTGCTATTTGTGTTGGACTTTTTGATATTTTTATACATAAACTCTTTCTGGAACATTGCTGTGTGCTGCTGTGTCTCTCTCCCTCGGCCGACATGACAAGCAGAAGGAAATAGAGCTCTTTCGTGTGTTTTTTTTAGCCATAAAGCAAACAGCTGGTTCCCCATGTGGAGCTCAACAAGGTCAAGTATGCCAGCTACCACTGCTGTAATGATATCTCTAGAAATCTAGGAAAGTAAATAGAAAACTGTAAGAAAGCCACTGGAGAAGATATAGATTGGTCCTCAATATGCCTTGTTAGGTTTGGTGTTGCTGAAGCACTTTCCATGACTCACTGAATCTACTGAACATCTACATAAAACTACAATGACAACTGCCCTCAGCCTGCATAACCTTTTATAAAGGCTTATTCCAATAAGTGTCAGTTGTTATAGATGCTGAATTTGTCCATTGTATGTTAATTTATCCCAGGTGGTATTATAAGCGACGCTGGTTAAAATAATCCTTTAGAATCTGAGTTGTCATGAACATGTAAAGTAAAGTGGCCCCTTATAGTCACAAGTGAATGCACCACAGTACACAGTAAATATTGTGAAATTCTTTAACCCATTTCCCAGGTGAAGCAGTCAACAGTCACCAACGAGAGCAGTGTGTGGGGATGGTACCTTTCTCAAGGGCACTACAGTGGTGCCACTAGCAGTCCTGGGATTCAAACCCACAGCCTTCTGATCACAGGAACAAATTCCTAACCACCAGGACACCAGTTCCCCCAAAAACATACATGATCTATCTAACGGACCCCCGTCTCCATTACAGGTGGAGATACTTTAGTGTTATACTAATGAAGAGAGAGTCAAATAACATAGTAGAGCTTGGTTAAAATCTTTCTATGAATTCTATGCAGAATAGTCACAAATGGTGTGATTATACATAACTTGTCTTGAAATTAAATTGGATCCGTTATGCAATGCTACCGCTTGTAGGTCAAGTTCCATGCTGCACATGAATTTTAGTGACAACAGATCTTTCATTGCAGCAGGGTTGTTGTAGAGCTTAGGGGTCGAAGGCTACAGCCCGGATGTTTTAGGAATCACTGCAGATCAGGAAAATCCATACCACACAGGCCAATAAGAGACCTTGGGCAAGACTCCTAAAGCTATGTTTGCCTACAAAATGAGATTACATGGTAAATTGCTCTGTATAAGAGCATGGGTACAGTGTAACAACGTACATTCAGGTAATCCACAGAGCTCACTCTCACGTCCGTCTACCCCATCATTCAGACCAACACACAACCAGCACAGTTGTCTGTTGATGTTTTTCAGCTGATGTTTTTGTGCACAGCAAATCTTCACACCCTGGTCACTCTTTTCAAACTCTAATCTGTACAGAGCAGAGCTACGTTTCCCAAGAAATCATTACAGCAGTTTCACTCATCCTCACGTGATCCATCACCTACAGCTTCAAATGTGTCAGCCACCTTGATCACTCTGAGACACACACATACACACAACAAGCCATAATAAGGCCGATCTGTGTGTGTCTGCCTATTCAACGTATAGCAGTTTAGTTCTGTAGTTCTGTCCATTCATGCTGTTGTTATAGGGAGCATTTCAGGGTTTTAGACTGTTTTCTTGAAAAAGGACGATGATATGGGTGATAAAAGTGATATTTTAATTTTTTTGCTCAACTGTTTCACGTTCTGTCATTTCACATGCGCAGTCTGTTTCCGCCGTTTCCCCTCATCAACTGCATTTTAGATGCAGTTCAGGTAAGCTTTTTTCTAGTTTTATTGTCAAAAATAACCTAAATGAAATAAACAACTATTTAACGTGAAATTTTACATTGTCTTTTGAAAAAGCTATTCTAAGGAATGTGATGTTTTCCAACGATCTAAGACAGCTATTTAGCGATTGTCATGGGGGTGTTCCGGGCAATTCAGTTTCCCTGTTTTCGCTTAAAATGCAATTTGATAAATCAATAGGATAAGTGGCTGTGTTTCGCGAACACCATCCTCTTAAGGAAGTATCATGTCCGGCACCACATTGCCATCTTGTGGTAAAATCCATATTACTGTTCTTCAAAGAAGCCTGTTATTTGACGACAGACTTCTTTAACGTACTGTATTATAAATGTTGCCACCAGGAGGCAATGCTGCACCTTGCAACCAGTTGTGCCACAGTGCCCTGGTGTGTTAGTGTCTATATTAGAGCCCTTTGAAGAAATTTGTTCTCTGCATGTAAGCAATTGTTCTCTGCATTTAACCCATTCACCCAACTGAAGCAGTCTGTCACGTGCACAAACAACAGATGGATTTGGCCACAATGCCATCTGGTGGGGTCTGGTGGCGCAAAAATGGGGTATGCAATATATGCGGTGCATATGGGTGCACCGTCAGGGGGGGCGCCAAAACTAGGGAGGGACAAAAAATATCATTGCCATTTATGTTTTAAACTGTTCTTGTGCTTTAAAATCATGACTATGTGTTTAAATTATTTAAGAAACGTAAGGCCGGGCCACTGGCAGTAGATGTTATGACCAGCGATGTTGCAGCGACGTGTGCCCCTCCTTTACTTTCCATGGGGAAGGGGGAGGGAAGGAGTAGCATGTCGCTCATTGACATGGTGGGGCATCTATTTGTGGCAGGATGGAGAGCAAAAAGGTTATCAGGTGCTTAAGGCAAAAAGAGAAAAAAAGAAAAAGAGAAGGCATGTGAGGGCTTTTGCCGAAAAATGTTGATGTGGGTGAAAGACAGCAACAGGTGTGAACTATGATGGAAATAAATGTCACTTATGTGCAAGCTTGTACCTGGTGTCAGGGACTAGGCTATGAACTTCACAGAAGACTGGGATAGATAGTGCTGCTGCTGGCCAGCTTACTGGGGTTAGGCAAGCTGAAACTGCATAGGGATTTCTTCACACAGGGCTACAGGCAAGAATTTAAAAGCCATTTGTCAAACTTTATGAAATGTTGTGCGTGCATCGTGAATTAAACGTATCGTTAACGTCGGCCGGACTAGCACTTGATCATGTAATCACCGTTCATGGACAGCTAGCAAACACATGACTGAGAGAGAGTCAGATGAAAATAACCCAAGTGATGGCAACACCGTACATTACAACTAAACCAGGGGTCGGCAACCAGCGGCTCGGCTGCGTGCCCAGTTTCGCACAAGACGCTTCCTGATGCGACGCTGCTGCAGTTCATTCGGGCGTTTATTCCTGCAGCCCGCAGATACAGCAAAGATCCAGTGGACTTTGGACCCAGAGCCTGTTGTGGTTCGAAATGTGAAGATTATTGTGATCTTGTAACATTAAAATACAATGTTTATCCTTTTTTTATTTTTACAGTTCTAAATGTTCAAATTGTTTTCTTTGAGTAAATAAAATTTCACAAGAGACACACTAGCCTAGTTCTGTTTCCTCTGGCCAGTTCTATACGTGACAAATGGGCAAGTGCTGTTACAGTTCAGTTCCTTCTCACTGTATCCCTTTGCCAGCGATGGACTGGACAGTAACAAAGTACATTTAGTAGTTGCTGTACTGAAGTACATTTTTTGCATCATTTGAAGTATTTTGGTAGACTTTTTATTTGAAGTAAAATATCTTACTTTTTACTCCACTTTCTTACTTTTTTCCTTTTTTTATGATGAAAAAAGTGAACTGTAAAACAGACATGTTTTTTTATACCTTATTTTCGTTGGGTGGGGGGTGCCAAAATTGGGGGGGGGGCACCAAAATTATTGTTGCATACCCCCAAAAAAGTGAAGGAGGGTTAGGAAATGGGGAGGACCAATACGAGGAAGAGCATTAGGGTATAGTGCAGTTGGCGGTGTTGGTGGTGGTGGTGGTGGTGGTGGAGGAGCAGGAGCAGGAGGCAGAGGAGCATTAGGGTATAGTGCAGTTGGTGGTGGTGGTGGTGATGGTGGTGGAGGAGGAGGAGGAGGCAGAGGAGCATTTGGGTACAGTGCAGTTGGTGGTGTTGGTGGTGGTGATGGTGATGGTGGTGGAGGAGGAGGAGGAGGAGGCAGAGGAGCATTTGGGTATAGTACAGTTAACTGTTTCAGCACCAAAGAGCAGCAGGATGTCTTGAGTCACCTGTTGATCATACACAAGCTATAAGTCAGGGCTTGGTATTGGTGTATTGGATGTTCAAATCCATCTTAGATCTATTTTATAGATGGAAAGTATGTCACCCTCAACTTCTTAAACCTTTGTCAAAACAAAGATCTTTGTAAGAAATGTAATCAGAAGACCAGGGAGACCAATAAGTGCACCTTTTACTGCAGCAATTAAAGACTAGAACTAAGGATTAAAGATTGAAGCAGAAAATAAAGGAAATGTACAACTCTCTATTCCTTTGACATCTAAAAAGTGTGGAAATGTTTTGAAGACATCTGCACTAGGTCCTGGCGATGTTAAAAATAAGAAATGAAATAGCCTCCTTGCCGGCATCTCCATAAAGTTGCTGAGGCAGTATGGATGCTGATCTATGACACTATGGATGTTGTTCTTGAGGCTTCCTTTCCTGGCAGTTGGACATGGTGTTGAGGCGCCACGCTAAATATCCAGTGCCTTTCACTTCATCATGGAAATGCTCCTGTTACATTTAAAAGGAATAAATCAACATCAAAATATCTTACAGTATGTGTAGATGCAGCAGAAGGAAACCAAAGAACAATCTCTCATCATATCTTTATAGCCCAAGTCATTTCCAATCGGGGGTAATCAGTGATTGTGATCTTGAACAAGTTTAACTTAAAATACTCAACAGTTTCAATAAAAAAACAGTCTCAACTGTTATATGACACTATGGGTCGGATTCCCGGACAGGGATTAAGCCTAGTCCTGGATTATGTAGTGCTGTGAATAGAGATTGTCCATTGAAAAGGAAAGGGTATTCCAAGACTAGGCTTAATCCCTCTCTGGGAAATGGACCCTATATGTTTAGTCACAATCAAAATTAAATCAGCACATGGTTGAGAGAATTTCACTTTTATTAGCTACTGTAGTTATTCCATAATTATGTTTTCTTGCTATCATTGCAAGGATACATTGGACTTTGGAGAAAATGGATCATTCTGCGATGGAAAGAGGGTAAGAATTCCCAAGGCATACTTTTCCTTTTGCTGATTGGAGGGAATCCTACTATAGAGAATACCCAATTAATCAATCTTGAATACGCTTTAATTCATTTAAAAAATATATGGCTCTTCATTACATTTCTTTATAATATTAACCTAACATTTACCCATGTTTCTCGGTCAGATCAATTGCCAATATGTTTACAAGCTGTCTCCGGGTTTCAGTTTTCAGTGTTTTTTCTCTTATATAAAATCATTGGAAGAGATACATACCAATGATTTTATATATCTGAAACTTCAGAGGAATGTCAAAACCCAGCAGCAAGAGGCAAACATCTGAGGGGGCAGATCAATAACACATATATTAATAAGGGGCAAGTTTCTCACAAAGCAATGTAATATGTGTTGAGTAACAGATGGCATTTTACATAAATATGACCCAAACCAGGCCTCTACCAAGTCCACTGCATAAAGAAAGGGCAAAGTCACCTGTATTAAGAAATGAATGGGGACGCAGTGAAACATGTTTCACTCAAATTCTGTTTCACCGCGGTCGGGGATGGAGCTGTTTCATGTTTTTCTCCAGAGCCGTTTACAACTGTAACGCTATTTTGGAGCTGAAATTAGGAGAGCAACCTTATTTTTATGAGCATCTTTTTCTTTCACATCAATAAAAAAGTGATAGTTTTAAAGTTTTTTTGTATTTTTTTTTTTTGTTTCACTTGTAGTCTTATAGAAGCCACCACTGCTGTGCTACCACTGTTTGTATTTTTATCTTTTTTATCATACATTTTTAAAGAAATCAGTAACTAATTGTTGTGTGAACAAAGAGTTGTTGGATGTGAACCGCCCAACCTCAGAGGAACTTATGGTTAGGACTATAAACAATGATGGTGAAACTTGCCCCATGTTGGAAGTTTAACTTCTCTAAAAATGACAAAATAGAATATTGTTACATAAAGGGGTTACAGATACCCTGCCACCTGAGACACTGTTTTATGAGGGCTGCAAAAAAAAATCCACAATTTTTCCACTACAGTACTCACATATTGTACTGAGTTAGCATGAAAAGAAGTTAACGAAGACTGAGAATAAAAGAGGTAATAGAGAGAATTAGCATGTTAGAAAAGAGAGATTTACAATGGAAAGAGTTAACAGAAATAGTTTTCACGTTATCACATATTGTTCCATTTTTGCTAAATGAACATTACCATGAGATTAAAATAATTTCTTATTTCCTGGGGCAGCTGGTGGCTTGGTGGTTAGGAAGTCCCCCATGAGATTTGTAAGTCATGGGATCAAATCCCAGGACTGCCAATGGCACCACTGAGGTATCCTAGAGCAAGGTGCCACCCACACACACTGCTCCTGGGCCTGTGTCACTGGTTTCCCACTGCTTCACTTGGTGAATGGGTTAAATGCAGAGAAAGAATTTTGTGCTGTTCACACTGGTGGCCTAGTGGTTAAGGCATTCGCCCTGTGATCAGAAAGTCCAGGTTTGATTCCCAAGACCGCTAGGCAC
>JBBJLR010118122.1:0-19906 GCA_037577145.1 Brachypetersius gabonensis | reverse complement strand
GTGAAAGAATCAGTAGAGTCTAATGGTGAAAGAATCAGTAGAGTCTAACGGTGAAAGAATCAGTAGAGTCTAACGGTGAAATAGTAAGTAGAGTCTAATAGACAAAGAATCAGTAGCGATAGTCCCAACAACCAATAATGTACTTAAATAAACACTTTTTAGCCTTGAAAATCATAACCTAAATGGAGGCAGACGTGAAAGCTACGCTCCAACTACTGTCAGTTGTGCTCACGGATATTTCTGGGCGGTCTGAAATAAAAAAAAAATTACAAGTTGAGAATAATGCCGTGAAAATGCAATACACCAGCTGTGTGTGTGTGTGTGTATGTGTGTGTTTATGGATGGATGGATGGATGGATGGACAGATGGATGATTTGCATAAAATTTGGATTTTTATTCAACTAAGCTGGGCATGCTGAGATCTGTACTCTATTTGTTTTTACTGTAACTGACAGATTTTAGCCAAAAAAAACCAACAACACGGAAGTGGGAAGGAATGGGAGTCATTCTTCTGGGATTGGGACGGGACGGGATATTCCCCTAGTTTTTTTATGGGATTGGGACGGGACCGGATTTTTTTTGTGGGAGTGGGACGGGAGAGGTTTGAAAATTCACTCCCGTGTCACCCTTTAACTTCAACACACAATTACAAAATGTACCCACCAGCCATGGGGCAAAAGCCGAAACGCTGATCTTCATCATAGTTGGTGGTGGTGCCGCACCACTTCATGGCGTCACGGCGGCCGTCGGCAGTGCAGTCGGTGTAGTTCCGTCCATTGTAGACGAAGGGGAACTGGCACAGAGCGCCATTGGAGTTCCCACCGCGTGTTGACACCACCACTGGGGAAAGCAAGGGACCAGAGATAAACAACCACTTTTGGAAGGAATTTTTACTTTTGTAAGTCTTTTTTTTTTACCTGCGTACCAGACTAAACTAAGTGTCCCAGTATTGCTAAAGGTAAGCAATTTGCTCGGCTGGTTTACAAAACCAAGTCTGAGCTGCGGCTTCATGACAGATTTCATTACTAAATGTTTCACTACAGAAGAAGAAACATGAAAGGATTTTGAAAGCCTTTTGTTTTGTTTAAACAGTGTTCCAGAAAAAAAGCAGGGATTAATCTTCAGTTTTCCCTTAGATTGACGTCCTTCTTTAGTTTAAAACCGGAGCCACAAGTCTAACACTAACATCACTAACACTAGAAGTACCCCAAAACATCTCTCAACACACTCAAACTGCATTTAGCTCCTCATGAAAGTGAAGCAGTCTCATGGGACATGGTTAATGAAGAGCTAGATGTGGCTTAAGTGTGTTGAGAAACAATAATAATGACTACTAGCCTCTGGTTATTGTCAACAAAGTTAGCCCTGGAGCTCCAGTTCTAAACTAAAGTAGATTTGGCTGGTCAAACATGTCTGGGGTCAGTGGATGCACGAGGAAGGCTGCACTTACGATTCTTCTCGGTACAGAAAGAATACTGGCTGTCGGAGTCGTAGTCGGATGTGGTGCTGCACCAGAGTTGCCCATCTGTCCGGCCTTCAGAGATACAGGAGTAATGTGTCTTTCCTCCAAAAACGAAGGGGAACACGCAAGGCTGGCCATTGGAGTTCCCACCATAAACCTGAGACTGACCATCTGTCCACACAGACAAAGATGCAGCAAACTGTGGATGTCTTACAAGGATAATGTAACTAACAAATAATACAGTGTCAGAAAACACATAGGCAAATTTATTACTGAACTCCGCCGTTCATAATGTGAGTTCAGGTATGCAGGTAGTATAATGCTACTTAGTTTTTATTATTTGTTCATATTGGCCTTCAAACTACATTCGTAAAGCGAAAAGCTGAATAAAGTATATTTTTTATTAAGACTGGACTGACGCACCCCACTCTTCACAGCCAATTCCTCCATTAATGCAGGTGCAAAGCAACTGTTGGCTGCCCTGCGTCTGGACCCAGCGCATCCCGTTGTAGTAGATGACTCCAGAAGCCGTGCGACAGGAGCCCTCCTCCTCCACCAGCTGGTTCAGGACGTCCACCTGGTGGGTCACAGGCCTGACCCGAGCCACGGCCGTGCTGGTACCTGATCACAGACAGAAAACTCTGTTGGCATACCCCGGCAAATGAATGAACATTTACAAAAATCCACAATCCCACTAAAAGATATCTGTCTTTCCTGATTTTCATCACTATGGCATATTACAATGAATGCTTTTAGACATTTACAACATTTTTAATATTAGACATTTAGAGAAGACTAAAGCAATACTTGAACTTGAGTGTATTGTTTCTGGTGGGCCAAGGACCAAAAGGCAACACAATATATAAATAAGAAAGACAGGTTTACAATAGTGTATAAAAATGGATCATGTATTACAACAATGTTGGAAAATAAGAATTTTCGTTTTTTAAATTGTCCAAAATTATGCATGTTCTTCTATTAGGTG
Organism: Brachypetersius gabonensis; assembly: GCA_037577145.1. NCBI lineage: Eukaryota > Metazoa > Chordata > Actinopteri > Characiformes > Alestidae > Brachypetersius > Brachypetersius gabonensis. The sequence continues at coordinate 17,459 of JBBJLR010118122.1, read as the reverse complement.
AGGTCAGAATAACTTTCTGGAAGGAGCAATATAAACACCCTCATAAGCCAACTTTGCCCCAACTTTGTCATATATGCCCTATATGACAGACAACTTGACAACTTGTCTATGAAAACAGAGGTCTAAATGTTGAACTTTAGTAGTTATATTTAATCAGGGGTTAGCGCTGTTGCCGAACAGCAAGAAGGTCCTGTGTTCGAATCCTGGGTTGGGCGCAGAGTCTTTCTGTGAGGAGTTTGTGGTGGATGTTCTCAGGGAATCCTCTTAGTGTTTACTTTGTATTTTGAATGATAAACATTGAATCTGCAAGTTATTATAAATCTGTGTTCAAGAGGAAGATTCTCCACTAGGGGGAGATCTTAGCACTTCAATCACTGTGCATTATTGAAAGTGAGGAAACCCTCACCAACAGGATCTCAGTAATGCACTTATGTCTGATGAATATTAAATACTTGCTGTTATAAATAGAGCATATATGACAACTTGATTAATCATCAAAATAACATAGAATAATGCATGAAAAATTGTAAATGCATGAAAAAGTAATAAAAAGTCCCTTTATAGCCATTTGGTTGTATCAATGTAAAATGCTTCTTCAGATTTGTGCTCAGACAAGCTCAAATTTTGAAAACGAATTCAGATGTTGAATTCAACACTGATGGTTATCCATTGTCCTCCTGAGCTATGTTCTCTCTTCTGGAAACCCAGAATAGTGTGGAAACTCACCCAGGGCAGTGTGTGCAGATGTGTGTCTGTCACACTTAAACTCCCCACGCCCATTCCCTGTGCACAGGCATTGCAGTGTGTGTCCCTGTGAGTCCACTTTGGTCCAGGTCTCACCAATGCGGTATGACTTCCTATTATCCTGGTCATTACAGCGGTCTGAAAAAACAGGAAAAAAGGAATTAACACTATTCTCGAAGTTTACTACAGTCAAGTATTACATATGCATTTCATATTTTTTCACTAGTCACTCTCACTCACTTTCTTTCAAAGCGGAAAATAGAAACGCACTGCAAATGTGGCTCACTGGAGTCATTTAACTTTAAAATGCAGCCTGTGCAAAAGTTCAGGCATGTTTTTAGTTTTTATTCCATTATACACATTAAAAAATGGAGCAACGACATCCTTGTTGCATTTACAAGGTATGAACTCCTCACATGGAAAATGTGTATTCTTTTTCACACTGTTGTAATACATCTGTGCATACAGAAAAATCGTAAATTAATACACTATTAATTTATATCCAACTGGACATAAATGACCAAAGCAGGCTTAACGCCAGGAACTAGTGTAGAAATTTTCTCTTTAATTGTTAAGCTTCCATTAAGGATATTTCCCAAAAAACTATCAATTTTTTCATGTTTTTCTTCCTCTAATCATTGTTCCCTTCAAAACACAACATGGGATGTGGCTTTCCACAACATGAGATTCTCTATTGTTCCTCACTCCATTTGCTTTTCTATCCACCATCACACTTAGGTGAGGAGACTTTCTGTTATTGGCCTTCACACCTTCCAGATGGGGTTTGGCTGGAGGAGCTTATAAAGTTCGGAGTGTTCTTAATGCTGTTTGTTCACTCTCACTTCCTTCCTTGTGTTGCTTTGTGATCCTAGTGTTCTCAGCTGCCTACTGTCTTTTTCCACTTGCCTGCTCCAGTAAAGCTGAAGGAAAGCTCATGGCCTCCCAGGCCGCACTGGCAATGACGTAAGGAGGGTGCGCCCAGAAGACTATTTACATGGAAATATGAAGAGCTTGGCTAAAGTTGGAGAGGTTTGACAAATCTGACAAAAATCTCTAATGACTTACAGCTGTTTTTTTTAAATAACTGATGAGTAAAGACTTTGTGTGAGAACAATCATAAATGGCCAAATGGCCCAGTTTATGGTTCAGTACCTCCAAGAAAGGTGATCTGATCCTTGTGAGCTCACCCTTTCCACTGGAGAATACCAGTAAAAACTGGCCTAGCCAAATAAACCCTTGAAAGCTGTCCAAAACTGGGCTTCAGATTTTTTCTTAGTTTAACAACGAGCTGTCAAACCATCAGGACCTCTGGCCCAAATACAGACATTTCACAGCTGTAGTCTGAAAAATGTAATTTGTGCAGTTTCCTTTCCTTATCTCAAAAGTAATTGATCAGCCAAGATGTGTCTGACAGTTGAGGCTCAAGCAGCTGTGGCTGAGTGGGACCGCAGCAGACCAAATGGTTAGATCATAGTAGCGCTGTCACTATTGTACTACTATTCAAGAGAATATATGATGAATTGTCTTCATATACATGAAAATGCATGCATTCGTGTGATCCTGCTTGGCTGGGTTTCCTCTCTTTTAATGTCACGCACATAGTTTAAAGTGCTAACTGCTTACGTTGTGGAGAATGTTCAGACTACTATACATGATTTTATTATGAAATGAGGACATCCTGTTAATCAGTTACATTGCAAACATCAGTTACATTGCAAATCAAGAACCGCCATTTCTTTTTATTCAATTTAATAAAGTAATAAGGAAAGCTATGAACAGTAGTAACAGTCATATAGCCTTGTGCTGCAGGCTCTCTAATGGTAATTCCATCATTAGAATGGAAATCATGTTGGATATTTGCAACTAATATAATCTAATAAAATACTTTGGCCCGAAACTAGGACACTGTTGTTTCTCTCTGTTCGAAATGTTATGACCGTTATTGTGTTTTTAGGTGCTGAGGAGAGATGAGGGGTGAATTAGTAAGCGTGAGAACCCTTGTCTATGAAAACAGTTCACACCTTTTTAATGCAGCACCTGAAATTCGTAATGTCCAAAAGTCATGTACAACCACCCCTTTAAATATACCCTTTAAACACATTTAGTTTTACTATGATTGTAGCTCCATCACAAAACTAGAGATCTTTAAACAAAACTTTAGTCATCAAACACACTTGATTGACCGAAATAAAAAAATGCATTTTCAGTATCGGCCGAAATATTTTTTTCACGCGACCGAAACAGTGATGAGGCAATCAACACAACCGCAGACCGCACGCGCCAGATTGGATTACAGTCAGCATGTCTGTAGTGTACCATATATCTAAAGGGGGTTCTCTACTGACTGGTACCACCTCGGTTCGGTCCAGTTCAGTTCTACTCTCTTCAGTTTGGTTTCGGACGTTCAGTTTTCCACTACACCTGGTTGCTATTAGCAACCAAACATTCTGAGAAACAGCCCGTGCGGGGGATCTAAGCTGAGGTAAACAACCCATTACAATCGTCAGCATGGATGAAATCAGAGGGATTTTATTTCTTATGCTTGGTTTGTGACTGTTTGCCACAAAACGGAGACAATTGGCACCAGACAAGATTTAAAGAAGCAACGTTAGATAGCGTTAATGCTAATGCTAGCGCTAATGTTAACGTTCAGATTCTAGATACAGAAAAGTAAAAAAGCGAGTAGAGTTGCACCAAACTGAGCTGTTACCAGTTACTGAAACCCCCATAAGAAAGACTCTCGGAAAGCCGTTTGTAAAGTGTGGAATGCCGACACTTCTAGAGAGGGTGCTTCCACAAAGGGCATGAAGCACTGAAGATATTGACTACCAGTCTGTTTTAATACACTATTTTGTTAAAGGACTCCAGAGAATGTTTTTCTATCTTTCACCAGTTTTTAAAGCACTTGCGCTGAATGCACTTTGTTCATGCACTTTGTTCAGAATATTAAAATGCACTTGAATCCTTGTTTTATGAGAGAAGATATTTAATTGTGTAATATTTTAGCTATCTTACTTTAAGGCTATTCATGAGTGGGGCCAAGTAAAATATTTTATTTCAAATTATATATCATATTGTGCATTGTTTGAATGCTAAATAAATATGTATATATTTTTTTAACAGATTCTTTTAATAATTTAATAATAATTTCTTTCAGTGTTTTGGTTTTTGGCCAAGTGTTTCCCCATTTTCGGTTTCGGTCCAAAAAAATCATTTCGGTGCATCACTAATATTTATTCAAATAAAGAAGAGTGTAGCTCAGATCTGTAACTCACTTCTGGAGGTGCAGGTGATGCGCCCGTTGCCCTCTCCCAAACACGTGCAGTCCACGATCATCCAGCCTTGGTAAGGCTTCTCCCAAGTCTGACCGACCACATATGAGGAGCCCAGAGAAGAGTCGTAGCAACGTTCAGCTGCAAGAAACAACATAAACACAAGGTTAAAATAATATTTTGGATTCCTGAGATTATATCAAGAATGTGGACTGTGCAAAACGTATGGCATTTTTTTCTAATAAGCATATACATTCAAATAGAAATTACGCTGTAAAATTTACATTTAAATACATATTGTCTGTTACTGATATCATTATTTTTGGCTTTTGTACTACTGTAAGTCTGTGATGTTCATAAAAGCACTCTGCCCGTTTAATCACTAATGCTATTTACTCGTATCATCTTAGTCAATTTCTGTGGGGGCATTTGATTATCCAACAAACTGTGCAGAGTTTGGGGCACACCGAGAAGGCTGACACACAATGTCTGATACAATTCTCAGGTATTGACCACTGTCCTGTAAATATTTGCAGTGAGTTTAACCATTGGCCTGGATTTCCCGGAATCTTACTGCCGAACTGTACAAGTACGCACAAGTTGTTCCCATTGCCCCTAGTTTCAAAAAAGCACCTACCAACGGGCTTGCAGGTCCACTCCCCTTTACCATTTCCCAGACACACACACTCCAGCATGTAGTCCCCAGTGTCATGGGGGCGCGTCCACGTCTCCCCAATCCTGTAAGAGCGCCCTCCTTCATGGCAGCGGTCTAAAAAATAAAGACTCTTTTAGAAATCATAATTCGGTTAAATAATAATAACCTGGAATACAGCCTATCAGTCTGGAGTCTGAAGTTTGCGTTTTTAACACCAGAGCTACAAATCTAATACAGGTATAAAGTATTGGAAGTTTAAAACTAAGTAATGAACTGCACGGATGTTGTTCAGTAATCTATACCAGAATTAGGAATGTGGTTTGCACAATGCTGTTTGGCCACTAATGGAAACCTGTAGCCTGTAATATAAAAACCTGATAGCCATATTAGCCTCCAAGTTCCATGGCAAAACTACTCTCTACAGCTCACAGGGGGATTCACTCACTGGCGATGGTGCAGCTGATTTTGCCCCTGCCTGAGCCGATACAGGTGCAGTCCCAGATCATGCCATCCTTGGGTCGCTCGTACGTCTCGCCCACGCGGTACGACCTCAAGTTCACTTTGTCGTAGCAGGTCTCCTCGACTGCAGGAGCAACCACAGAATCTCAGTGTTCAGTTTCTCCCCATGAGGATGAATTAAGTCTGTCTGTCTGTCTGTCTATCTGTCAATCACTGATCAATCATAAGTGTGTGTGTGTGTGTGTGTGTGTGTGTGTGTGTGTGTGTGTGTGTGTGTGTGTGTGTGAAATGTCACTTTTATAACAAAACATTATGTCTCCAAATCTCCAATAACTGTAACGAAAACTTTCTGAACTTATAATGAAAGCTAAAATTAAAAAACAAATTCTCAAAAAGCAACATGTGAACGAAAAAAGGAAACAAACATGGAGACTGACACTAACCATAAGGACGGTTAACCGATTGTCTTATTACTTATTGTAGTTTTGCTATATGTTTTAAAAGTAAATACACAGCTACATGATTGTTATTATTATCATTTAATACATAATGTATAGTCACATTTTTGCATTTTAAACTACATTTTCTTTTTTTTTACCTGAATTCCTCTTATATTTTTTCAATGGAACGTCCAGGAGCTGTACATGTTTGGTTGCTTGTTCTCAATATTAGTCACAAAAACACATCTAACAATTCCCGATTTTAGCCAAACATACTAAAAACTGTACAAAAAAAACCCACAAAATGTGTTCTGTGTAAAACATATGGCAATTACATTAAATAATTCACTCTGAACATCCACAATTCATTTGACGGATGAGTGATCTGACTTGTATACAGATGAGTTGATTATTCTGCAGCTCTTTATTGGTGTATCATTTACAGGAACATTCACCTGCAGGTTTCGACTCGCATGTGATTCCGGCCGCTCCCTTGCAGGTGCAAAGTAAAGTGCTGCCCATGTAGGGTCTCTCCCACTGTTCGTTCACTCTGTAGAGTCGGCCGGTCTCTGTGCAGCTGTCTGCAGGCAAAAGAGAATTTCGTCCATTGGTTTCATTCTTGTTTAATCAAATGGTGAGTAAATTGGTAAAAAAAGTCCTGATACCACACTGACCAGAGAACAGGTAGTCCTAGACACACAACGTTTCGAGTTTCGCCTCGTACTTACGGACTATGTGGGTGAACTAGTTTGGTTGCGCTCGGTGGAAGAATACCTTTTCCTTTTTCTGTGGCTTAGTTGTGTTTTTATGATTTTAAAACTGTGTTAGGATCAGTGACTAAGGCTAAGGTGTGTTCCGACTTACACGTGTGTTACATCACTGTCGAAGGAACGGATCTGTGGCGTCACTCAAAACCCCCCTGAACAAGAAAATACTAACAGGAGTCAAAAAGGATGAGGGGCATAAGCTCAAGTACTAAACAACTTAAAAAAAACGGAGAGGAACTTCTCAGCATAACCAGCATCTACCAGCATCTACTGCGAGGAAAAAAAATAAAGTCCTAGAGCTAAAACCAACTCAACCCTATGGATTTAAACCAAAACCAAATTTGGTTTCTTTGGTTCAGCAGGATGAGGGTTTGGGCCATTTTTTTTTTTTTCGAAATTTGAAAAAACAGTTAGGGATCTGGCAGTTTTTCAAACAGTGGTGGGGTTAAAATGTCCCTCAACTAAAAAGTGGTGGGGAAATGCAGCCACTGCACATAATGCTGACATGACATCTGTGCATATAAATCTATTAAAACTGACAGTATATGAGTGAAAGAAAACATGATTCTACCAGCACTGATTAATCTGCATTTCAATACAATTTATATACAGCTGAAGCTTTAATGTACCAGCAGGCATCATGCAGAGTGGGTTTGGTGTGAAACACTCGGTTCTAAAAACAGGTGGTGAACACCACTCTGTTCTTTTGGTGGTGAATGGAACCAGATGGCTTCCCTCCAGACAGTTATTTCATGAAATGGTTTTAAATGTCCTGGCTGATGCCTGAGACACTGTTTTGCCAGACCTTTGAGAAGCTTTTGGTCCTTAAACTAAAGTCATTCATGGTGGAGGGATACATGCAGGCAATACATCCCAAAATATGATTTGGATCATCATTCCATATAAACTGTGGTCGGTAGAGAATAAAGTGGCTATATTTGTGGGTCTAAGCCTGGTTCCATTTACCTCCACTATGAAAACAATCTGAATCATTTCACACCAAACCTGAGAGACTGTGTTTACATTTACCTAATTAATGTGAGATTTTACAGACTGAAATTTTACAGAATGAAATGTTTTGAAGTAAAGAGTTTGCCCTGTGGACTTAAACAAAATTATTCTTGTTCTCCCAGAAGATGTTATATTTTAGTGTTAAAATACATAAGTAAAAATGTTGTCACTGAATTTGTCTGATATAAAATCCCATCGTGGCTAAGAGTGAGAAAGTGAGTGGACTAGTGAGAGTGTGAGGGAGGGGGTGAGTGAGAAAGTGTGTGGACTAGTGAGAGTGTGAGGGAGGGGGTGAGTGAGAAAGTGAGTGGACTAGTGAGAGTGTGAGGGAGGGGGTGAGTGAGAAAGTGAGTGGACTAGTGAGAGTGTGAGGGAGGGGGTGAGTGAGAAAGTGAGTGGACTAGTGAGAGTGTGAGGGAGTGAGTGAATGAGTGAGTGAGTCTCTGAGTGAGAGTGTGAGGGAGGGGGTGAGTGAGAAAGTGAGTGGACTGGTGAGAGTGTGAGGGAGTGAGTGTCTGAGTGAGAGAGTCCAGTGTGGGCTGTGCTCAGAGAGAGGATCCTACCAGAGTACTGGCTGGCCTCCTTGAAGGCTGCGTCCAGGGCGATCTGCTGCTGGTCCCTCCCGGTCTGCGGCAGACTCAGCACCGCGCCGCCCGCGCACAGCAGCAGCAGCCCGGCCAGAGACCCCCGGACCATCCCGCTACCGTTCCGACTCAACCGAGAGAAAAGAGAAAAATAAATACAGGACACCCCTCAGCCGCTCCAGCGCTGCTTTGGGCTGCAGGGCTGCAGTTTAGTGTTTATATACCGATCCTCCTGGGGGGCGTGGCCTCCCACCACCCCACTTCTGCTCTCGACTCCCTCCAGGTGTTTTTTTATTTTCTGTTTCTCCTCAACATTTTGATTTACGCCATATGAAGAAAAGGGTATTGGGACACACCTGTTTTCAGGGGTTGGGGTAGTCCCCCTTACTTACAGTGAAAGGCTTTATCTCAATGCTTCAGCAGATAAAACATTTTGGACAACACCTTTGTGGGCTCAGTTTGGGAAAAACCTTTTCTGTTCCAGCATGACTGTGCACAAACGTCCATAAAGACATGGTTTTAATGAGTTTTGTGTAGAAGAACTTGACTGGCCACACAGAACCCAACACCTTTGGAATAAACTGAAACAGAGATTGCGAGACAGGCCTTCTCATCAACATCAGTGCCTGACCTTTTGTCCATACAGTGTCTGCAGGTATACTTGAAAAAAATCTACATATGTTTTATTCTCAGAATATTTAAAACTTTCCCAAAATGATTTATAATATCAACATTTTGACATAACTCAGAGTAATCTGTTTTCTCAAAATAGCATCTTGACAATAATATAATCCACATTTTGACTTATTAAATCAAAAACAAGGATTTTTTTTTCTCTTTGGGCACGTCTCAAGACTTTGACAGTATTTAAAATGTATTTGCAGTCAGAAAGAATAAGCCACAGTATTCTGCAATGCGTGCGTCGTTATGACTCAAGTATCATGACAATATACTGTTAAAGCCAGCCGCAGTTCCCAACCCCTAGTTGCTAGTGTGTGGTTTACCACACAGGGTGGGTGATTGAATCAGGAAGGTGATTGGCTCTTTTTAATCGAGGAATGGGACTTTCACTGCAAACAAAAAATGACAAATTTGGTCAAAAGCTCCTTAGGAACCCATTCATTTTGTTCACACCTGGGAGCGTCCGCTAGTGTCTGTTGAAGGCACTCTTATAAGTGGAATCTCTCTTTTTATTTGCCGCTTCCTGACGCACTGAGACAGAGGTCTGTGGCTGATTCGCATGTCATTCGTAGGCAGGTCAAAGTAGGCGGGTCTTCACCACATTAAGGGATGAAGATGAAACATCAGAAAATGATATTAAACATCAAACTATGACAGCAAAGTCTGTTTTTTAACAAATATTCAGATACTGTGGCTTGAAAATGTAAAGTGACCGTTCTGTAATTCGTGAACACACCACAACACACGGTGTGAACTGCACAAAATCCTTCTTCTGTATTTAATCCATTCATCAAGTGAAGCAGCAGGTACTGGGGAGTAGAGTGTGGGGACAGTACGGTGCTCAAAGGTGCCTCAGAGGGGCCACTGGTACAATGATCTTCTAATTGCAGGGGCAACTCCTTAACCACTAGGCCACCAGCTGTTTAACATAATTGCAGTTAAAATATTAAATCAAGTTTATGTCTGTCTGTCTTAGTGCACGGCACTAAAATGCAAAACCCAAACTGCGACTAAGCAAGAGTGATCTTTTTATTTCCAGATTGCAACATTTTAATGCATTAGCGCTGCTTGGATCATCTCGGAGAGCACTGACCCTTTTGGGGAGGATTAGCCGTAGGCTGTGCTGTCAGAACACTCCTGCGCCTCGTCAGAGCTGGGGGGAAAAGTTCACCCATCCCAGGAGGCAACCGGCTCTGAGGGGGAGGACCAGGCCCATCACGTTGGCTTTATATTAACTCATAAACAAATTCGCTGCTATTACATAAGCACGGGGCCAGAGCGAAGCTTTCAGTGCGACGTTTTGTTTGACTTCCAGCCCCTCTCCTGTGGAGCCCACAGCACATTCATCAGAACGACGTTACAAAGAGGGGAACACAGCCAAAGCTGCATAGAACATATACAGAGAAAGAAGAGATTGGTGAAAATTTACACAATTGTCCTCCTAACCCAAATGCAGATGATAAAATGTGCTCCTTAAGACAAGGTTTTACACTGAAACTGTGAGGCAAAGTGATGGAAGCTAATGACCAACAGAGATTTCTAGTAATAGTATAGCTATAAATTTTATCTCACTTTTTATTAAATTATCATAAACTCTGAAAGTATTGTAGGTATGAATACAAAAGGGTTAAAACCTTTAAAACACTATCCAATCACACGTTTCTTTCTCTACAGTATATTGGCAGATAAAACCCAGTGGGTACTACTCGGCTCTTAGAAACAGCTCCGGGCCAGGACTCTTTACTGAAACAGTCCCAGTAAAAGTGCTGCTTACAGGCTCTAATACACTGTATGGACAAAATGACTGGGTTGCCAGACCTTTACACCCACGAGGACTTTAATGACACTACATTCAAATACATAGACTTCAAAATGGAGTTGGCCCAACTCTCTACTGGCCAGACTTCCACAGAAGGTAACCAAACCGCTTCAGCTGATTCAGAACCAGCTGCCAGGTTAGTGTTCAATGTTCCTAAGTTCACTCACACCACACCTTTACTGAGGAACCTCCACTGGCTCCCTGTGGCGATCGTGTTCAGTTCAAATCCTTAACTCTGGCTTTTAAGGCCAAAAACAGACTTGCACCCCCAAACATTACAACATTGATCAAACGACGTGTCACTTCTCGTCCTCTCAGGGCTTCAAGCACAGCTCGTCTTGAACCTCAGAAGAGAAGAGGGAGACATGCGTCAAGACTCTTTTTAGTCTTGGCCCCCCAGTGGTGGAATGAACTCCCTCTTCTGGTTCGATCGGCAGAATCCTTCACCTTTTCAAGGAGCACTTTGGTGACTAACTACAGCTTACTTATTTCTTTAAAAAAACAAATTTCCTTGACTTCTTTATGACTTGTTCTTCTCTATGGCTTATGTATTGTTGGTTAGGTGTTGGCTTATTATTACTTGACAGTTGTCGTATAGATGCTCTGACTGCAGTATCTTGGTTAAATAGTTGACTCGGATTTAAGCTGTTTTCCAGGTAAGACACAGTTGTGGACTTCTTGAGCACTGATGTACGTCGCTCTGGATAAGAGCGTCTGCCAAATGCCGTAAATGTAAATGCAAATGTCCCCCTTTGCAATGTCATTTTGGAGCTCGCTTTGTGTACTGGGGCAAAGTCATGCTGGAACAGAAAAGGTTCATCCACAAAGTTGGAAGCATGGCGTTGTTCAAAATGTTTAGGTCTGCAGAAATATTAAAACTGCAGATAAAATTCCACTTTCAAGACTACATACTTCAGTCCATGTCGTACAGCGTCAAAAACCAAGTCTATTAGAGATTACTGAACAGCCCGGTGTGGTTTGAGGTGAGGATTTGATCTGCAGTTTAAACAATCTGTAGCTTTCATTGCTTGCTATCCGCTCCTGAGCATCACTAAAGAAGTAAACCTGTTCTGGCTGGTTGACCACTTGGAAGGTAAGAGGAAAATATCCATTCAACACAGAGGAGAACCTCATTCATCTTGTTACATTACTGCTTTTCCACCTTGATGAGTTCACCTGTCTGCAGCTGTCTTAGTCACTCTCAGTCTGTATGTGTTTCTCTGTGATTCATGGAGGCCCCCACTTTTCCAGATGAGGGGCCAGCCTGTTTGCTAGCTGTGTGTGCTCCTGATTCAGAGCAGACTTTATCGAGCCCCGTGTCCCGTCACCGTAAGCACACAGCTGTGTGGGCGTCTGTTAATGTGTGTTTCTGCGTGCGCAGGGGAGAGAGAGCGTATTTGTTTAGTGTGTGCGGCAGAAGTGATGAGGCAACTTTAGACTAATATTTGTGAGTGGGGCTTTCGAACATTAAGCATAATGCAGTGTAGCACTTTACATACACCTGTTGTGCTTTCATTCACTGGTCACTTTATTAGAAACACCTTAGATCTTCATTATATAGGGGTACAGGTTTTTATCATGCCCTCTGCTGTCCAGGTATTATCTAGAACCTTTTTTCCTTGAAGCCCCCCCTGCCTGTGTCCAAGACAAGCCAGACCCCCCCCCCCCCAACCCCAACCCCAACTCTTACCTGCATAGATGAACAAAGGTTTTTGTTCTTACACACACTCTTTTAAATTTCTCAGACTTTATGAATTTAATGTCTACAAATATGATCTTGGTAACCTCAGTGCAGACAAAGGTTGGCACACCCCCTGCGATCTCTCGCGCGTCCCCCTAAGGGGGGCCTGGACCCCAGGTTGGGAACCAGTGATCTAGGGGGTGGTCTGACATGGTTGTTCTCATGGTTGTCTGTGGTGCACTGGGGCCGTTGATAAGTTAAGAGTGGTCCACCTCCCAAACAGATGCTACCACTGAAGTGATGATGTCACTGCTGCACATATAGTCAAACTGTACTAGACTGTACTGGAAATATGTATTAAGAAATGAGACAAAATTGCAATGAGTGAAGAGTTTGTCTGCTCTCCTCGTGAATTATGGTAATAGATTTTAACCAGAAGTCTGGTGGTAGAAAGAACAGCTGTGGAAAGAGCCCTGACAGAGTGCACGGAAGACTGTTGACAGAACGGCGAGACTGATAAGGTTAAACCTGTTGACTCATCTGACCAGAGAAGGGATTCCAGTAAGGGCATGGGCACGGTTCTCACACCACTGCGTCTTTCAGGAGTAACAAACCATTTCCTTTTCACACACTGATTCACCGAACCATCCCTCCGCCAAGAAAAAAACACAAAGCTGCTTGCCAACAGGCTCCCCTGCTTTCCAACACTGCTGTCAAAATCATGTCTTGAAATGTCTGTGGGGTATATTAAGGGGTATTTAGGCCTAAGACATAAAAATATATTGTGAAGATATAATTAAACTGAATGATACATAATACACTATTTTCTAAACAGAATGTTTTGCTTTTATGGTAATTTATTCATTTAGAATATTTGAGTGGTTTATAGTTAATTCATAAAAATGGTTTGATTGCATTTCCCTTAGACATGGTTTTTTCTGTAAGTATTAAAACATTTTCATTCTTGTAAACAAAATAATGGCTGTCACTATTATTACATAAAATCTAGATCTAGTCCTAAAATGCAATATAGTCCTTTTTTGATACAGTGTCCAGCCCATTATGTCTTCTACATGTACTGCAATAAAATTCATCCTCTTTTGATTTCAGCTTTAAGACGGAACGGTTGATCAGTGTGTGGGCGCTGGCACTCAGCTCAGTCAAACCAGTTGCTTGGATATTATTTTATTGGTTGCCATTATTAATCATAACTTATGCAGCAGGAATGACTTGAGTATAGAAGGAAAGCATGTTCTGAATTTGAATACCCCCGGTACCCCCGGAGTGCCTTTATCATCTACTACATGCTGTTTACTCAAAATGTGAGCCTTAGTTTTCTGTTGGGGCACAGCATAAAACCTGTTATTTAGCCAAGGACACTGTGTGATGACTTCTTCTGATTTGTTCTTTTTTCCTGTTTATCAGTGTTTAGGCGGCTCCAGATGTAGGGGTCTCACTTATGGCTGTGTCCCCTTAGATGCAACCTGAGATTCTGGGATCAGTCCACTGCTGCCAGTTGCTGCAGAAGAGATGTATGTTAGCTGAACTGGAGTTGGACTTGCTGCATTTACATGCATGCACATGAGATGGTGTTCTGAAAAGGTAAGACTAATGTCACTCTCCTATGGGTTTTACCTAAGGATGCTGATACCATTTGTCCTCCTCATGTGCACGCTCTCATCTTTATGATGTGGCGATACAGCAGGGGTTTTTACTTTATCCTGACCCTAACTCTTTAGGATAAATGCCCTGGCATTTTCTGCCTTTATCTGCACAGCATCTTTTGGCCTGTAGGGTAAGTTGAGTGAAGGAGCCCCAAGGTAAGACGTCTCCCTCTCTTATTTTCGCTCTTGAGCAAATGATATTCAACATATTTAATGTAATTTACTCTTAGGGCTAGTTGTTGTACAGTAATGGAAGTCTATAATGTGGTCAAATGCACAAGAAAAGTTAGAAGATATTACAGGGTGGAGGGCAGCAAATGTAGTTTTGATTGGAAAAGGGAAAAAAGTCAGATCTTTAGGGTTAGATAAGAGGCGATGTCTTCCTTTAATCCACACACATGTGAGTATGTTTCATTTTTATATTGTATTTGGCATAAATAATAATGTAGATATATATATAATACAGTTAAAACTCATCCAGTTAACAGTGGTACTGTAGTGCTATTTGTTTTACATCAGCCACTAGAGGCAGCGTCCTGTCAAGTGCATATATAAAACTCAATCAAAATGACTAAGAATGAAAGAAAGGTTGTTACACTTTCTTTGTTTTTTTTTTTTCTTGTAAATACATTTTATGTAAATACACATTAGGATTTGTTCTAGGCAGACATACTGTATGTACAGCACAGTTCTGAATATGTTCACAAAGGGGAGCTTCTGATACCTCAGTCCGGAAAACACCCCAAATCGAAAGATTATTAGAGTTAAAGATCTGTTTGGATACCCCGGAAATTAAAAGGAATTATTGGCTTGTAAAAAAGGAAAAAGATGTGTGGTTCACCCTCCCACAAGTTAGCACAGCCAAGAACAACAGATCACCACGAGACACCTGATTATTTCTCCTTCCTTCTACAGGGACTGCCATCTGATATCTGCCTTCCTCCTGATTCATTTGTCCCTCTCTTGTGCACACCAGCGCACGAGTCTAGGCCAAGCAGAGTGCAGCCTGTGTGGCGAGGTCTTCGGTGGAGGCTGCAGAGGGGAGTATTTGTTCCTGCTCTATCGCTCCACACTTGACAGCCAGCTGGACTGCAGAATGGGAGGCTCAGTAATCTAAAAACGCCCACTCCAGCGTCTGCAGGCTGGAATGGTATTTTCATCTGGACACGAGGGGGAGGGGTGACCTGAAGGTGGGGATGTCTGGTTGAACCTCAGTGAGGCTTAAATGCTTCAGAGAGAAGAATAAAAATGTATTTAAGAAATAAATATCAATAATTGCCGAACATGCACCACATCCTACATTTAGGATATTCGCATAGCTTAGGCTGGTTTCCAGTTCTATTTTCCTCTCTTTATCCCAGGCTGTTTGTGTTGTTGTGCTTTAACGACTGTATTGGGCGCCAAAAACAACAATCCAGGCTGAAATGCTGATTGCAGCCTGACCATAAGTGGGTGGGGCAAAACAGCTGTAGGTAGAATAGACAGATATAAATGTGCAGGCTTTTGTGACATCACAAAAACAGACTCTCTTAGTTTCCATAAATGGACCGCAGAGTAAAGAGTATGTTGTAAAAACATAAAAAAAAAGGATGGACACAGCAAATACTGCAATATGTTCAGAGGTCAATGTGAGTTTACCTTAGGACATGGTGATGACCTCGGTCATGGCTCAGGTTCTCCTGTCAGATACATGGGTCCCGTCGCCACAGTGACCAGAGGAAAACACTAGCTTGCCTGAAATCGCTGAGTCAAGCTGGGCCGGGTCCCTTAACAGACAAATGGCGATGTGTTAGGAGGGTGTTTCTTTAGAACTGTGTGAAAAGCAGAAAAAGTCATGTGAGTGCAGTATTTTTGGTCTGAATATGAATCACATACAGTAGAGGTGAACAATATGGTGAAAAGATGCCACTGAAATACAGTTCTTTAGGCTGTATATTTCAAGATCTCACAATGAATCCGCAGCGGTTGAACACTGTCATTCTTCCAAACATTTGTGCATTCAGCATAAAATTTAGATATGCAAATGATGCATAAATATGGTCAACTTGCATATTTTAAAGGCCAGAAAATCTAGCTAGGACATTAGAATTAAAAGGCTTATTGCATATACACTTTTGTTAGAACAGATTATTCAAATCTTAATGTTTCATTGTTTAATAACAAAAATATTGCACTTTTATTGCGTACAAAATGGATCATAAACACAGCGCTAAGGATCACGACATACGACGTTTCGAGTTTACAGCACTCATGTGGACAAACTAGTTTAGTGGCATGTGGCAGAAGAATGTAAAGAATGTCAAGAATATGCAGCATGAGTGAGGGAGTGCTTTGTTTGGTAACTTTTTGGCCTTTATCATTGCTTCTGAATATTTTATTCTGAATTATTGTTTCTGTTACTACAGTACAGTGAACACGTACAGTATATTTATGTTCTTTTCATTTTCCGTGGCTTAGTTGTGTTTTTATCTTCTAGATTGTAAAACTCTGTTAGAATAGCGATAGGAAGAGTGTGTATCAACACTATTCGGGTTACATCACGGTTGTATGAAGTGGATCTCAGTTGTTGCTTGACCTCTTGTTGTTTCAATTCTTTTTGTTAATTTCTTCAGAATGGGGTACAGAATCATTTATTAGGTTTTGAATGTGGATAAACGCTAATTAAGAGAAAAAACCATCTGAAGGAGAGACCTCAGAGCTGAATAACAGTGAGATCTGAGAGATCATACTCCGTTTGAGTGAACATGGTCATCAGTACAGAGGAAATGCATATATTTGGATATTTTAGTGAGACTGATAACAGTCACCTCTCATATGGAGCCTATAGTTGTGTCCCAAAACCACATACTTCAAACTTCTAGTCATACTTGATATATTGTGTACTATTTATAACACACTATTTAGTGTGGTAATATGCCGTTTGGGACGCAGCCTGTCTGTTACAAAGCCCTTCTGTAACTTCCAGTAATCCGATTACCTTCTGCCTGACCACTATCTACAGTAATTCAGTGTCACTGTTAGAAGAATCAAATGAAAATGTAATACCCAACAGTGGAAACCGCTGTCAGATTGCCACCCCACTGCTTTGGCATTAGAATGGAAGAGTAAGTAATTGTGCCAATGGGCAATAAATAGCACTTCATATCTTTTGCTTGACCTCCTCTCTCATTACTCATGTTTGTTCGCCCCTCCTCTCTAGACGTTACATTAACTGCTTCCTTGTTTGACCCTGGCTGAGACACTGTTGACCCAGCTGACTCGCTTTTTTGGCTGAAAGCAGTCACTTAGCCCTTCCTGAGGTGTTGGGGGCCTTTTGAAGACTGGGTCAAAGACTCCCAGTAATTCCAGTAGTCAGGCAAAATTTTCTCTGTGTTCCTGTGTGTGAGTTTTTGGGGCCATAAGAGGGGCAGAGTGAAGGGCAGCAGAGGCCAGAGAACCATTAGTTCTATTTAAATAAAAGCACTGCTAGTCATAATTCTTCCCAGGGCAAGTAAAACTACTCGAAAAAGAGGAAATAAGTTGTTGGCTGACAAACTGCTCATGTATTTGCTGTAATAAGTTAACATTTACCTCCAGAAAGCAAAGGGAAATGGTTGTTTTCTCTAACATGTTAGCACTGTTAGCTTACAAACTAGATAGCTGTCTGACAAATGAAAATGTCTAAAGTTGGTGAGAGGCAACA
>JBBJLR010118091.1:0-19910 GCA_037577145.1 Brachypetersius gabonensis | reverse complement strand
CTTAAGTGCACAGACAGACTCGTGGGTGACACCTAGTGAACATACACAGAAACAAGAGTCCAGGACCAATCCTCACAATGACACAGTGTTCATTCATGGTTAGGGGAGGGCACAAATAAATCTGAAGGTTCACCTCTTGATCTGCACTAATACACAGTTACAGGTCACAGTTTGTTAGAGAGTCACATGGTTATTGTCTTTTCTGCCTGAAAACATTGATTAAAAAAATATATACTTTTTCTAGGAACTAATAAGTGTTCTCATGATACTGAGAGTGACCATCCAGATGGTCCTTAATGGTCCCAGTAAACTAAAGACTGAATTTAAAGGCTAGGGCTAAGGTCTTTTGCGAAAAGACTCTGTTGACTGTCTGTTATTTTTGGCAGTTAATGGCTCAGTATGTGTCCTGCAGACAGAGTAATATATACTCATGTCAGTTTACCCCTTGCAGTTCCTGTAAAAAGGGCAAACAATGGTTATGAGACGGTTTTCCTGATCTTGACAAATGTCCTCTGCTTCTCACAAACTAGGTACTAGGTGAGAGGTCTCCTGTTCATTTGAGGTGCTATCAGCATTGTGAATTAAAAGTTAGGTTTTGTATTCTTAAAATGCGAGCAATGTATAATTTTGAAGTTCAATCTTCAGTTAAAATCCAGTCCAGGCCCACAAATCCATTTCAAAGATTTTTCTCTGTTTGTACAAGGTGTTCCTTTTGACTTTTATGTCTCTATGCCTCAATTTTATCGCCAGTTGCTTATGGGATGATGAACAGGAGTGCTTGTGGTGAAAATGGACACAGGGTGAAAATGAACACAGAAAATTAATATACCATGTCGGTAGGATCCACCTACATCACAGTCTCTTAAGCCAGTTCAGGAAGCAGCCGAGATGGGGTAAAGTGTGTAGTTATTGCATGGCGCACAAGGTAATAGATCCAGTACGCAGAGGCCAAGTCAAGTAACAGTACCCTCTTCCTCCGCAGCCAGGACTTCCCTGGAAAGTCTTCTTGAAGGCAGTATATTGTGCTCCAAAAATGTACTTTTCAGCATTAATGGTGTTAAAGTTACCTTTGCCAAGGGCACGGACACAACCCCATGCCATGACAGACCCTGGGTTTTGGACATATTGTATTTGCGGAGTTGTAGAATTTTCTGATAATATACAGAGTTCATAGCTTTCCAAATAATGGCAAGTGGTCCTAGTCAGGGGAAGCAATGTTGCCACAATCAGTGTTCACAGTTGGGATGAGGTTCTAAAATAAGTCTATTTATGTCCTAACAGCCAACAGCTTTCAGTAGCATTCAGGGTCACCTACGTGTTCTTTGTAAAAATTTTTGTGATCTCATAGGATATTATATTCTGGGACATCACATGTATGCCTTGGTCTTGGAAAGGTTTTTGTTAGAGGACTATTCATGGGAACAGTAACAATGGTGTTTGTTACATGTTCTTCATTTGTACTCTGTCTTGCAGTAGATAAGTGAAGTCCAAACTCTTCAGAAATAGTTTTGTAACTTTTTCCAGTCTGATCAGTGAACAGTTTTCCTGAATATTTTCAAAAATTGGTTTGAATTTTTAATAAAATCTTGTCATGTTCTGTTCCACCTCTCTCTGTCACAACCCATTCTATTTTGTGCTCTTCTGCCACACACTGTCTTTGTATATGTGCACACATGCTTTCTGTTTATAATTTTGACTGTGCAAATATTATAATCAATAAGTAAATTTTAAATTAAAAATCTGGAATTTTTTAAAACACAAATACAAATAAAAGTAAAGTAAATATAAGTATAAATGTAAGTATGATTTAAAATTTTAAGATAGGAGTTCGTGCCATTATTGATTTTAGCGGTTGCGTTACGTCTAGACCGAGCCTTTGTACATTACTGTACATGTATCGAGATCAATTAACAGACTACAACACTTTATTAAAGCCTACAGCTGGTCTAACATCTTTGATTAGCCTTTATTCGCTCAAAACTTGGACCAGTGAACTCACAAACATAACAGAAGCCTGATGGTTATAAAAGGGAAATGTTAAACCTGCAAACTCACCGTTTACTCACACTCCTCCTCTGCATCAACATCTCAGGAACAATTCAGTCAAAATGCTTTTCTTTAAAAATGTATTCCGTTGTGTTGTCGCTATACTTTACTTCCAAGGACATAATTTTGAAATACAGCATCACTAAATGTCTTCTTCTAGCTACTAACTGACTCAATAGTGCCATCTTCATGAAAGGAGTAAAAAACAGCAGCTAGTCTTAACTGAATGAAAATATATTTTATTAATATAGTAATTAAACATTAAATTCACTTTATAATACACATCACAAGTGGTTTACAGGTATGAGATTGTACATAAACTCAGGCTAAATAATGATGTCGTAGTTTTTTGCTCTGTTGTGCGGCACCGCTGGATGGGGGTGGAGTTACAAGGGTTTGGCGACAGCTGTAGTGTCCAATGGAGGAAAGAAATTTAATCCCAAGCTATTTTCAACACTTTTCATTGGTTAATAATTTCTACATTTTACAGACCCACATGGAGACTGACCAACAGTATCGATTTATAAAAAAAAAAAAAACATAGACCAAAAGTGGAGTTATGAGGTTTCCGCCTGACAGCGACGATATGTAAATGAATAAAGAGGAAATGTAAAGTGACCCCTTATAGTCTTGCATGAACACACACCATGCAAAATTTCTTCTCTGTATTTCACTTGAGCAGTGGGTACCCAGGTAGAGCACTATATGGGGAAGGTACCTTGATCAAGGGTACCTCAGTGGTGCTACCAGCAGTCCTGCAATTTGAACATACAATTTTCCAATTGCAGCGCACCTCCCTAACCACCAGGCCACCAGCTACAGCATTCTACACCATGTTCTCTGCATTTAACCCATTCACTCAAGTGTAGCAGCAGAACCTGGCGAGCAGTGTATGGGGATGTTACATTGCCTAACCCTAGAAATACCGCTGGGATCAAAAATGACCCAACTGCCTCTTTCACCAGGTATCCTACAAGTACCAGGCATACATTTGTTTGGAAACTTTGTGACATTTCACCATTCATTGCTATGCACAACATGCCTACAAAGACTTTATTTTATTATTCACTGGAGTTTGTCAAACACCCATTGTTGCACTGAATACCAATGAGGTCATTTTTGACCCCACAACAAAATGAACAGAGTAAACCAAAGTAGATAATTTTCTCTCTGTGTTACATGCTTCTGTCAATCCAAATAAAGCTTGTGTTTTAAATTTATAAATACACTAGCATACTAAATGTTGTGACTAGTCAGTGTTTAGTGACATCGACTTTCATTTGGTTTTATTTTGCTCATGTTAGTTACACCATATTGCCAAAGGTATTCACTCACCCATCAAAATAATTAAATTCTGATGTTCCAATCACTTCATGGCCAGAGGTGTAAAACTTCAAGCACCTACAGTAGGTTGAAGGTATGCAGACCGCTTCCACAAACATTAGTGAAAGAGTAGGTTTCTCTTAGGAGCTAAATATTCCGCTGTAAACTGTCAGTGGTGTTATAACAAAGTGGAAGCGATTGGCAACAACATGAAGTGGGGCCACATAAACTGACGTAACATGGTCAGCAGATGCTGAGGTGCAGAGTGCGCAGAGGTTGCAGACCTTCTGCAAAGTCAATCACTACAGACATCCAAACTTCACGTGGCCTTCATGTGGCCTTAGCCCAAGAACAGCTAATGGAATTGGTTTCCATGGCCGAGCAACTGCATCCAAACCATACATCACCAAGTGCAATGCAAAGCGTCAGATGCAGTAGTGTAAATCATGCCACCGAGCAGTGGAGCGTTTTCTGGAGTGATGAATCATGCTTCTCCATCTGGTGGATGAATGTGGGTTTGGTGGTTGCCAGAACGGTATTTTTCTGACTGCATTGTGCCAAGTATGAATTTTGGTGGAGGGGGGATTATGGTGTGGGGTTGTTTTTCAGGAGCTGTGCTTCGCCCCTTAGTTCCAGTGAAAGGAACTCTGAATGCTTCATCATACCAAGAGATTTTTCATGCTCCCAACTTTGTGGAAACCGTTTGGGGGGTTTGGGGACGGCCCCTTTCTGTTCCAACAAGACCGTGCACCAGTCCACAAAGCAATGTCCGTAAAGACATGGATGAGCGAGTTTGGTGCAGAAGAACTTGACTGGCATGAACCCGACCTTTGGGATAAATTAGTGCGGAGACTGCGAGCCAGGTCTTCTCATCCAACATCAGTGTCTGACCTCACAAATGTGCTTCTGGAAGAATAGTCAAAAATTCCCATAAACACACTCTGAGGTCAGATTAAATATAAGATATGATTCAGATTTCATGGCCTAGCAAAATGTCGATTCACTTTCCGGTTGCCAAAATGTAGATTCCATTGCAGTAAATAGTAATCAGTGTGTCATGTTTTTAAATATTGTGATAGTTTTGGCTGACTTTTGCTGAGAAATACCTATAAGAATATGTGGTCATTTCCAGTATGTCTAGGGTCAAGGGTACCTTAGCAGTGCCACTGGAAGTCCTGGAATTCAAGCCCACGGCCTTCTCATTACAAAAAAGAATGCTTCACAATTTTGCAAGACATTCTTGTGCACAGCCCATGCTAATCTTGTTTGTGTTGTTCTAATTTTGACATATTTGCTGCCTTAGCAAGTATGGTGCCTTATTTGAGTGATTATTAATGCTGAGGTCCTTATTAAAACTGATGGTCCTTCATGAAGGCTTTGTACTCATGCTTTTGCACACCCCTGATACACCACAATTATAGCCATATTGTCAGATCATTGCTGCAGGTGTTCTGACTTTAACAGTAAATTGTACAGCGAGAATAGTATTTAATACTTGAAGCAAAGGCAGTGACAGTGAAGAGCATAACTTGTAAGGAAATGAATCTATTTTTACATTTTACATTTTAGCTACAATAATTGTTTCACTACTGACCTCGAGACCCAACACCCAAAACTTCTAGTGTGTAAAATACGTATGGCAACAGTACTAAGAAATCATATAATAAACATGAAGAGCAAATTCTTCCAACCTTTGCACCCAAAAAGCCATGGCAAAAATTGCAGGCTGACCTTTTTCACTTAAACAGTTATTTAGTAATCTTTTACTACTTTTAAAGAGCTTGACAACATGACTGGTACCACTTCCACTGCAGTGGTGGGTAGTTTGTTCACAATGATGTTCCTCTCCAGGGGAAAAAGAGATAACAAACCAGAGCTCTATTTAAACACATTTAGGCACTTGAGGTTTCACACTTGGTCACCAACTATCTCCCCAGTTACAACCCAGAAACATCAGTGTGAGGCTGTAGAGAATGTGTTTTGGAATACAAGGAAGAAAGAGTATTACTCTGATCCTTGCTGTGTGATTTGTATGAGAATCCGTGTTCTCCCTCTGTGTGCCAGTGCAAGTGCACCTTTGAAACTGTGTTGTTCTGCAGTGCTGTGAGTCAGCCTCTGAGAAACTGTATTTCGCTGCTGTGCTGGTAAGGAAGCTCAGTTGAAACTGTATGTGCTGCTGTGTGATTGTCAACTTGAACCAGAGAGACTGTCCTGCTCCAGTGTGGGCTGAGGTTCGGCTGAGGAACCTAATCTGGCGTCGTCCCAAACAGAGCACGAGGTGAGGAAGACCAACGACCCGGGAAGTGCAAGTGTGTCAAGTGGCACATACATTGAACTATCTGTATTTCCCTCTTCTCTATCTCGCTCTCTATCTGTACCCCTGCAGGAGTGACACAATGAACCGCGGACTCACACGGAGTGGGACTTCCTACGCAGTGCCCGTCTCAAGGAGGAGTAAGAGGCTCTGGAACTGTGTGTGTATGTGTTTGAGCTATCTGGGTTTCCGTCGAGAGAAGGTCCTCCGTGGTATCCAAGGGGCTAGCGTGTGAGGTAGGAGTGTCGCAGAGTGAAGGTCCTCTGGAGAAAGGAGACACTTCAACTTCTTTGTTTGTGTTTGTTTTCCGAGAGCTTGAGATAAAGAAATCCTTTCTGGAAAAGTATGCTGCCTGCTGCTGTGTCCTTTCCCTTAGCCGCCATGACAACAGCAAATCTTTCTTTTCTAATACAATTTAATATTGTTTAGTTAAATTAACTCTATTAAATAAGACTATTTTCAATTAGTTATAATGCAATTATTAAGGTAACTTTACTCAAGAATGATTAATTTGTTCTTCTGAGTCTAGTATCAATACGATTATTTAATATGTTATGCATTTAATCTTGTTTTTTCATGAAGGCACATTTTAAAAGCAAAATAATTTTGTAAGCTGTTATATAAACGATTATGTGAGTATGGTTGTAACAATAGAATAACTGTGACGGTTCGGACTGGTTTAGGCCCTGATTTCCGGTCACGTGCCTGTTTTTTTTTGTTTCTTTACTGTTATTAGCTATGCTTGTTGACTCCGTTCGAGAATGGTTCCGCCACTATGGCGATGGAGGCCTTAGAGGCCGAGCTTATGTTTCTGTTTTCCCCATTGTTCCTGTGTTCTGGTTCTGTGTTCTATGTGTTATTCTTGTTCATATGTTGGTTTATGTATGGTCTTGTGTTCTGTCTCCCTCTGTCTCCTCCTGATGACTCTCTGTTCCCTCAGGTTCCCTCCTATTCCTTCCTGATCCCTCCGTGTCCCCTAGGTCCCTCTGTGTCCCTCCTTGGTCCCTCTGTTTTCCTCCTGTTCCCTCCTAATGTCCCCTTGTTTCCTCCATGTCTCCTCGGTCCCCTAGTTTCCTCCTGTGCCCTCTTCGGTCCCCTGGTTTCCTCCTGTGCCCTCCTCGGTCCCCTGGTTTCCTCCTGTGCCCTCCTCGGTCCCCTAGTTTCCTCCTGTGCCCTCCTCTGTCCCCTAGTTCCCTCCTCGTTCCCTCCTTGGTCCCCTAGTTCCCTCCTCGTTCCCTCCTCGTTCCCTCCTCTGTCCCCCAGTTCCCTTCTCTTTCCCTCCTTGGTTCCCCGGTTCCTTCCTGTTCCCTCCTCGGTCCCCTGGTTCCTTCTTGTTCCCTCCTAATGTCTCCTCGGTCCCTCCGTGGCCCTCCTCGGTTCCCTCCTGGCTTCCCTCCTGACTCTCAGTTCCCTCCTGGCTTCCCTCCTGACTCTCGTTTCCCTCCTGGCTTCCCTCCTGACTCTCGGTTCCCTCCTGCCCTGAATTCCCTCCTGTTCTGTGTCTTTCTGTTATGTTCAGTCCTGTAGTTCCCATGTAGACCCACTAGGGGTCCCCTGTGTTCTGTCTAGGTCCTGGTCACGTGTTGTCTTGTTGTCTGGTTCCTCCGTGCCCACCTGTTATTAGTTCTGTTAATCATTCCCTCTGTGTCTCTGATTGGTTTAGCCCCTGTGTCCCCCTGTATTTAGCCTCTGCGCCGTGTCTGGTTAGACACGGCGACATTGATGTTCACACCCCCAGGTATGCTCCTGATTTCCCTGTTCCTGTCCTGTCCTCCGGTAGTGTGTGTCTTTCTGTTTTCTCTGTTTTCAGCCCTTGTGCTGTTTGGTTTTCCTGTTTTATGAATAAACCCCGTTTTCCCCTGACCATGACCTTACATTCTGGTTCCTTACGTTTCCCCGCAACGGTCACGGAGCCCACCGTGACAATAACACTATTAAAAAGGGTTGCAAAATATGTTCTTTTCATACCAAAGCTCTATGACTACTGCCTAAATCTACTGTTTTACTGTTATAAATTAATTCTACAAATTGGTAGTGAAAAGTTACCATCCAGTAACTAGTTGACTAGTGAAATTCAACAAATTGAGGAAAATTAATGACTGACATTTATGGAGAAGTCAAGAACCAATACCGTGCTCCTCTTACCAAGATAAGAATAACTGTACTTAAAACAAGACATTCTTATCATGTTTTACCTACATTCATTTGCATTTGATCTTGTGTTATGTAATGTCTTGACTGGCAGAAAAGTAAGAACTTATTCATGTGTGCATATGACTTTTGCACAATTATGTTTGTTTAAATTACATTTTAAAGCAATTCTTAGTTATAAAAGAAAAATTAGACATATCTTTCAAATAAGTATTTTTTATTCAAACAAGTAAATTTTATTTTTAATGCATATGTTTTGTAGCAAGTATGATTACAGAATATAATTTTTTTTAAGAATTAAACACCATTGCCAAATAGTGTTTGATGGGTCAGACAGCTATGTTGTTCCAAGCCTGATACAGTGGTGAATATAAGAAGTTAAGTACCACCATCAGCACTTTGTCTAGAGCCCTGAAAAAAACACATCATAGTAATTAATACTGTGATTCTTTCATGTATGTCTTTTTTTTAACCATACTGATTTAGCTGTTTTCATTCCAAAAAGTAACCCACTGCTTTTAAAATATGCCTCATATACTATTAGCATAACTTCAAACATTGCATAAGAAGCGTTACATAAGAATTAAAAAAAATCTTACTTAAGGATATCCTCGACTCTTTTTTGATCTATTACTTGTGTCTGCGACTGGCCTTGGAACAATAATATCTCCTCAACAAAGAGTCTGTAAAACAAGAAAAGAAGACAATTACAAATCTTTATTCAGATGAGAAGTTAAGCACCATTAAAATGAAATGCAAGTTGCTAGAGTAAATGGTAAAAAACTGTTACTGCCACTGGCAAACTGTGGAAATGGTATGCCCCCCAAAATATGTTAAGATACAGAGTTCCATAAAGTTCCAATCACGTGTTTTTTATATAAGAGTAAATATAAGGGTGCATTTTGAACACATACCTTTGAGCATTATATAGTTGATCCTCAGTACATACTCCATGGTCCAGTATTTTTTTAACACAGATGGATTTAAATTTAGACCACTTCCTAGTAGATACACATAATGGAGACATTTTAATGTAATAAATACTGCAACACTCACATACTGTGCAAATACTATAACCTTACAAGCACATGAAACTTTTTTCAAACTAATTTCAAACTCAATCCTGATGTTTCATTTGAGCCGATATTTTATTATATCAAAACTGAAACTTATAATTACACATTTAGCAAGATCTCAATTAAATGCTCAGACCCATTTAAAAACTGGTCTATTATTCTAAATAATCACACATAATTGGACCAGCCAGTATAGGTGGCATGGGGTACAATTAGTAAAATACATTGTTCATTTACTGGACACTGGAATGTTATGCATGGATAATTCTTTGTATGTGTTTATTGTGTGCCTACAGGTGAAATATGATTGGCTTTAGTTTTAGCTAATAATGAAAATGAAATTGGTAAGTATAATTTGTCCTTTGTTTAATTTTTTTTCCCTGTTTTGTGTGCACGATCATAATTGATCTGTTATATACATGTTGCTTTACTGTCAAAGGAAAAGTGCCATTAGAAGCAGTTACACTGTAAATGTGGGAAGATGAAGAATTAATTGACTAATAACCATGACAAAAGCATAATTGTTCACAAAAACAGACAATGAGACCACTCTACTTTAAATAAGTGCAACAGCACATGAGGATCAGACAATTCATGCAGGAGCTGAAGCTCTACAGTGAGCACTTCTTGTTTGCAATCAGGCAATTCAAGGTAATGCTGTTGCCTGGAGCTCCACATGTTAAAAGAAGGGAATGAACTGGTGTAAACATGAGCTGTCAGAATGCAAATATTTTATTCTGTGTATACAACCACAGACAGATAATGGCATAGATCGGCAGGATTGACATAATAGGTACACATGCAATTTGTGTATGTGGTACGACAAATGCGCACCAGTTTTCAGTCCTCCATTTAGGAAAGAAAAACATTAAAAAGAAAAATAATAATGGCATTTCACGGCCCACCCCAATACAAGACCCCTTCGCCAGTCCAGAGAGGAGGGATCTGCGTCTGTTCCACAGTTCTGACAGAAATAGGCTGAACTTGGCCCGAGTGGCTCTGCCAACATGCCTTCCTCATTTCGACCAGTTAGTGGTGATCATATTAGAATGTTGATTTAATTTTTTTGGTGTCAAATAATCCCGTGGGTGACTAGATTTAATTAAGGTTAAATGTCATTTTGCACGTTCAGCACCATTTGACTCTGTCCAAAAGTGAAGTTAAGAGACAATTTTCCCAGGTTTTCTTGTTAGACAAGCGGTGGAATAAAACACCATCTCTGTTTACATTAATTGTGGAATGATGGCCACATATCAATGCATTATTATCTGAAATGATGCGGTAGTGTTAGCATAGCACTTACGTTAACTGGTCTGATACTCTGTCATCATCAATATTAGCACTGACTTTGTCGAGGACAGCCACAAATTTCCGAAGAAACATTCGTGCAATGGCCCGAACTTGTGGAAGAAGAATGTGTGGTTTGTGTCTGTCTTCTTTAACAAGTGCATTGAGTTCTTCAACAAATGGTTTCCATTTCTCATAAAATGTCTCTCTTTGAAGTCAGCAGGAGAGGCTAATGATGTATCAACATACAAACAACATAATAAAAATATCAACCGATCGGGTCTATACAAAAAAAGTATGCTAGGAACATTGGGAAAACTCAAACACAACAATAGTCTTCAATATATTATTAGTACTTACCCATAAGACTGAATCTCTTCAGTGGTGCCTGCCAGGGTAGTAGCTACTTCTACAACTCTTAAATACAATCTTTTCATCTCAGAAAATACACCCATTTCTGATAACTTTTCATAAATGGGGTAAGAGTGAACAACTGCACTCATGCCTATAGCCCTGTGAATTGTTGAGAAATAATTAAGAGGCTATGTTCAGGGCTGGACTGGGACAAAAAATCTTACCAGGCATTTTGAGACTGTATTTAAAGGAATAATTTTCAATCATATTTCTATTTAAGCAAATTACAGAACAATTACACGAAGAAATTGACATATCAGTATTTTCCCTCAACATATTCTAAATGTATTATGAATGTTTGTTTTATTTAATAGAATGTATTACACATCAGACAGTGTATTCACCATTCAGTAATCACTATATATATACAGTCTACCACACGCACCGTATCATTCTGAAATCCAAACGCATCCTAAAGATATTCTATCTTTAAATATAATAATTAACCAGTTGTACCTGACAGTCCTGGAGCACCTCTCGTCGTCAGTGAAGTAGTAGATATTTCTTATCACTCCAAGGCCAATTAAGTAAAATTCTTCGGCAAAATCAGAGTGAAGCCTCAAATAATAAATAAATCAATAAGAATTTACATGTACATATAAAACAATAGAAGTCCAATAAATTATTAAAGAGGAATGTTGTAATTTCCAAAAGAGTGAGAAAATAAAGAAATTTACAAATAAATTAATAATGTTTGCAAATATATGGCTTACATGATGTAACTTTGGT
Organism: Brachypetersius gabonensis; assembly: GCA_037577145.1. Taxonomy (NCBI): domain Eukaryota; kingdom Metazoa; phylum Chordata; class Actinopteri; order Characiformes; family Alestidae; genus Brachypetersius; species Brachypetersius gabonensis. The sequence continues at coordinate 8,570 of JBBJLR010118091.1, read as the reverse complement.
TTCTATTATTCAAAATAATTGTTAATTATTTGTATCTCACAAAGTAAATGCTCAAAAATTCAAAGGGTAGTACATCAGCATAAGGCATATGTTACAATTGTATCATTATCAACGATTATTTACCTCCAAGCATCCTTGACTGTTTCCCATTCCATTATGGGTGTTAGTACTTCATAAAGTGTTTGCAGAAAATTTGGCTCCGACTGGCTGTGAGTAAAATAATATTGTGCTTCAACAATTACAGTAGGTGTTAGGTGCTAAAAATTATGCAACCACATCTTATCACAGTATAGCCAATGATGAAAATGTTTCTTTCAGCTACTGAAAGTTCTTCTTGCCATGTTCTTCTCAAACTGACATATTACTAGTCCAGCATTTACCAGAGTTCTGTTCATAATGTACAGAATACAGTTATGTGAGTGTGTGTACAAACATTTGGAGCTCACTGCAATAGAATATGTACTATTGACTTTCATAAGTAAATGTACATGCAGGTTCACAGCTTTGTGACACCATAACAAATGTGAGTGACTAAACGTAAATTAAAGATATTGTATGTTCAGCTTCAAAGTATCATTTGAATGCATGACTCACCTTACAATGTCTTCAAACTTTTTTTCTAATAAATGAGTATCTGTAGTGTTCAGAAATCTGTCCCAGTAAAAAAGGAATACTCTGGAGGTGACACTGTGGAAAGCACAAGAAGAAATATTAATCCTAGCTGCACTTTGTAGTTTTTTTCTTCAGTATACACCCACCAGTGAAACCCATGGCATTGTGAATGCAATTCAAGTAAAATCGCTAATTAGGACTCAGCCACATGATAAGACCAAAACTTGTTAAGTAAAGGCTTCATGTGAAGTGCCACTACATATTTACGAACTGCTGTTAAAACAAAGCCACTAAGCAGTTCAACACACTTGCAGGAGAACAATAAATTCCAATTATTTTGTGTCAGCTAACGAATGCCTGGGCTGGTGTTGCACTGAAGATTGGGGGGAGAAAACTTCCTACTCAACAAGAGGGACCAAAACCATTTGTCCTGCTATTTAACTTCTTACCACTGATGACTTTGGCCTCACCAGGGATCAAACTTGATAATCTCATAGCAGAGCCAACTCTTAGACAAGGTCCTCTGTCTTAATTTCTGGCAAGTGTTTAACTGGCATGTGTTTTTTGTTTGCAAACAGACTATACATTCCTTAGTTAGAAAGAAAACTTAATTGTAGCTGTTTTAGTGATTCATGTACAATTCATTTTAAACAGAAGAGGAGAGCATTTCATTGTTGTGTTCCCATCCCAGTCAATGAACATCGAAATGACCTCCAAATAGTAGAGGCAACATTCAGACAGAGCCTCTAAATCTTAATTTCTGGCCTGTGTTTAACATGTTATTATTTATTTATTTTTTGCAAGCAGACTATATAATCAATAAACAGATAGAAGATAAAATTGATTTGGTTAAAATCTGATTATTAGCTTGAAATAACGATGTCTTTCCTTGAGATTTTGAATCTTGTAAAAAATATTTGTCAGTAAAGTATGTGATTATTTTATAATAACATGCTCCATCACATGTTTAGAAATAGCCATTATTTTGGCTTATTTTCAGCTGGAATGGTGAAGCCCCAGACAGCCACAACTTGAAAAAAAAAGAATATTGAAAAAAATTACAAATTTGTCTTAACTGTTTATTTTAGACCAAATTAGTGTATGATACAGATGATGAGTTTGTTACGTTTACACACCACATGATAAACGGTGATGATCTTTACATGACAGACTGAGACAAAAAGATTTATGTAACAATTTAAAGCTAATTCCCATAGCTTTCAAATCATTGGCTTCTTTTTGTCAAATATTCAACAACTATCTATGCTAATAAAATGTCACAGAGATAAAAAAAAAATCAATGCACATTAGAGTTGTTATGAAACATTGTAAAGAGAGTTTGTGAAAAAAGCTCCTCAAATGTATGTAACAATTGTTCCATTATTGTATATTTCAGTCAATAATCTTATGGCCCTTGCAGAGATGGTATTGAATGAGGTTCTACTAAGGTCACATTCTGCTAAGATGTCCCTTACATTCATTCACAAAGAAAGGCTATACATCATTCCGACAGGTACTTACCCCACTCGCAAAAGAAAAGTATCCTTTTCTGTCTGTCGCTCAGTTCTCTCAATTTCATCATACTTCCTGCTGACTTCCTGCAAGATGTTCCACATCCTTTAAAACACAGAGGCAATGATTACAGAGAAAATAGATAATTACATGAAAAGTAGGTGTCATAATGTAGAACTGATATTCTCTTACAACAGTCAGATCGAATTAAACTGTGATGCTAACATTTAGCGTGAAATTTAAATGATGGTAGATGGGTTGTGACTTTACCAATTTCACTAACTTTATTACATTGAAAAGCAATGTGAGTAATTAAAAATGTAACAACAGCAGCCATTGTATTATTATTGTTATTTTTGTGCTTTGCATATTAGTTTCTAACCTTTCAGATACTTGATCAAAATCAATTTTTTTATATTCTGCAGACACTTTTCCACCAATCCTAAGAACATTCACAATAAATGTTTCTAAGGTGCTGTGAAATGCAAAGAAAAAGAGATCATCAATTTTATTTACAACACACATTATTATTATCTTTGTAATTATGCATAACTAAAGAAACACACTGTATTGGCAATCAGCATTCTTATTTAGTACACAACATACAATCGCAGGTCATAGGTGTAGATTCATGGTTTTAAATTAAAACATGTTTAATCACAGAATCAGATACAAACTGATTCTGGTAAAAGAGGCCAGTCACAAATAACAAGATGCTTTGCTTTTTAAGTATTGCTGGAAAAAGTTACAGTACTATTCATTTACTATGTTAAGAGAACAAACTAGTTAAAAGTAACACAAAATTTACTTTCATACTTACTTAGTGGACAGCAAGTAACACAGAAACTCCAGGGGGTCACTTTCAATTGGTGGGGCATCAGGAAAGTAGTGTGTAACCAAGGTTCTGTTGAACATAAAACAAAATAATTTGATTTTATTTTAAATACATCCAGAACCAATTATAAACAACTTTTGGCTTTGAACTGGTAACATTAAAAAATGCTTACCTCAAGATCTCATTTGCTTTGGTTCTTTCAATTGACCCTTTAAATATCTGTACAACTCTGTTAGAAGTACAGCAGAATTGTTAGCAGGATATATGCAAAAAAATTGTAGAATTACCCATCAGTTGAAAAACTGTAGATTTGTGTAAATTAATTATATTTAAAAATCTAGGTGCCTTTGTGTATAACTAAGCACATTCGTATCATTTTACATTCAAGTCTGCAAGTGCATAAACAATGCCTGGATGAGAACTATGTTTATTTATCAATGCTGCTCAGTGTATAGCTGTATCATGCACTTGCTTTGCAGCTTGCCAGCAAAATATTGTATGCTATATATTATTCTCTGATAAATTTAGCGTATGTATACAAGGGTTATGGTAACCTTTAATTTAAAGAAAAGAGCAAATTCTTGTTTAAATTGCATTTAAATAGTGAATTTTGTGACTTTCACAAGAGTTCATATATGAAAAATGGATTGAAATCAGAGCTTACGGCAGGTATAGTTGGACATTCTGCTCTGCTCCTATTGCATTGACTATATTTTGGACATGATCCTTGTAGTGCAGAGCTACTCTTCGAATAATGCTGGAATTGAGAAACTTCAATATTAATTAAAGATTTAACACTCATAATTTACTGTGTTTCCCTTTACATATTGGATTGCATACAATGAGTTTCAAAATATAAATACCTGGAAAAGTAATTATTTTACGTTTGATCGTTATAACAATCATTATATTTCTGTAATAGCCTTTAGTTGACAGTTGTATGTATAAAAAGTCTGAACAGCAAAACAAATTTAGTCAAATTCCAAACATGGCACTGTATGTCGTTTCATACTGTGCTGACGATCTGAAAATATTTTACACTTTTTCTTTATACTTTAAAAAACACTCATAATGAATTTGCTTAATTTTAAATAAGCATTTAAGTGTTTTGAAGCTGAAACTTTAACTAGGTGAAACATAAATTAATTGAACTTACCTTGCTGCTACAATTAAATCATCCTGGACACCTTTACCTCTTTCTTCATTACTAATTCTATTGATTGTCTCTTTGAAATAATTCCAGGAATCTTGAATTGCAATCCTGTAGAAGAAATGAAAAGAAGGTGTCATTATAGTGGGTTTGCTTATACTTACTGTTAGATGAAAGAAGTCTAGTTGTTCATTACCTGTTTTTTCTCAGCACGTTTTCTTTCACCATTTTCTCAGCAGTCTCTTTCAGTTTGTCTAAACAGTTTAGAAACACTTGGACCCCAAATTCCAACACTTGATCGATGTTCTCATATTCTTTCTCTGATATCGTAAAACTCTCTGCTTCTTGAGAATGAGAAATTCAAAGAGACCTCTCAGTTGCAAATCGGTTTCGCCCGGACATATAATAGGTGAAAGCATAGGACATATTTAAATTTTAGTGGATTTAGCGATAACTACTAGATCATTATTATTACTATTTATTACTATAACAGTGAGAGTTTTGACCTAAGGGCTTACTCCTTACTGCACATTTAGATTTAATGAAATTTTCTTACCAGAAGACAAGAGTCCTATAATTGTTACAATGACCAAAAGCTTGCCCATACTTAAACACCTGCCTGGAACCCAAGAGTGCAACACATACAATGTGTTAAATATATTAAAAATTTAACTTTTAATAAATATTTTAGGATTACACTTTGCAAATACACTTCAGTTTTGGATTAAGAAAAATTCAGTGTGCTCATCCCAGCCATGCACTGGTCAGTGCAGAAGTTTAACTTTTATAGTCAGGTCTGATTGCCCCACAGTCGCAAAGTAAACAAGTCTCTCATATGAATTTACCAGCATTTGTGAGATTTCCCTCAACTGATGTCATCAGATTTCAGGAACAGAAGACAAAAATGGAAAATAAATCATTCTGTTACTCTGCATATGTTATTTTACTGCCTTTCATATTCTTAATTTGTGTGATAAATTTGATCCAAATGTACAGTTTAATCAAATTATATTGTACTCATTTGATGAGTTGAGTTGAAATGTAATTCTCATTTTGCAGAGAAAAAAAAAGTAAATCTGATACAATTGCCAACTACAGTCAACACAAGTAAGCTTTAAAAGGGATTGGATTAAAGTTAGTTTAAACTCGAAAACATATATTCTGTTAACACACTTTTTTACTTTGTATGCTATAGCTAAAGATTTTAAGTTGTTTAAATGGTTTTAAATTGTAAGAACGGATATGCATTGAAAAACAAATATTCTGACATCAGTCCTAGGGACAGGTTGAACAGCTTGCGTATTTGCTCACACTTAGACCTTGATCTGTCTGTTTAAAAAAAATAAACAAAGCGTGCTTAAACCAATGAGAGGATTGGCAAATACCAGTCATGAATCACATGCAAATGCAAAACTAACACCATCCAGTAACTGGACAATGTTTCTGTGTTTGTTTTGTGTTGCCTTTAAAAAAATTTAATGCCTGTCCAAATAATTCTAGGTCTAGGCTCTAAGCATTCTACTATACTAATATACAGAAAATCACCATTCTATAATGCACACAAGTTGAAGAGTTGGCAGACAGAGACAGAGAAGTTTTATTATTATTCCTATTAATTTCATTTATTAACTATTATAGTCACATGTAAACACACCAAAGCACACAGCCTGAACAATGTGAAATTCTTTCTCTGCATTTAATCCATTCACCAAGTGAAGCAGGGGGCTGCCGCAAACGAGAGGTGTCTGAGGAGCAGTGTGTGTGGACAGTACCTTGCTCCGGGGTACCTCAGTGCTGACAGTAGCATTTGGGATTCGAACCAACAACCTTCTGATTGCAAGGCCAACACTCTAACCACCAGGCCATCCACTATAGGTTTTGGCACCACTTCTTATCCTGCAAGATTTTTTTATTTTGTCACTACTCCAACTCTAATATATTTGGTAATATCTAGTGTATTGCACGTATTTTTAAAATCAATCATTTTCACCATTGACTTATATGTGTCATGATTGGTGCATACCCATCCAGAAAGAAGGTGCAGGCACAGATTTCCATTTCTCAGTGAAAACTTTTACAAAAAGCAGAACAAATCGCATAACGAAGACCAACATTCTTTCACCAAAGCATAAACAACAGGACAAGTTCTGTTGGATAAATTGTTATCTTCTTTAAGTTTCACCTATTTATTAATTTATTAAAACCTTCTCTTCATAATCATTGATCGTCCACAATTTGGTCTACTGAGTAACTTGTTCCCTTGCTGCAAGAATAAAACCATTGGTTAACGTTGACTCCGTCTTGTGATGAGCTTCCTTCGAACAAGAGTCCTTTGGAATTTCTGTGACAACCCTTTCTGGTGTCCAGGGTCGGGATTGAAAATCTGTGTACGGGGAGTCTGGGACTCCTTAAAAAACAAAGTCCTCCAGCTGAATAGCTCAATAAAGAGGCCGACCACCACTGGAGGATGGATTGGTGATGGGATCCTGAGAACCAGAGAGCTCACCACTGGCACGGTAGGCAAAAGATTTTTGTTCTAGAAATGATCAATGGCATTTCAGGGCGATTACTTTTTGTTGTTGACAAATAATCGCAGCAGTTGTTAAAAAGTGTTGAGGTTCGACATCATTGTGTTATAATAAGAGAAAAAGGTTGTGGTAGTCTAGTAGACTACAGGTGAGTCCATAGTCTAGGTTTGGGGATTACAGGAATAAAAACCTCTGTGTGCACATTGGGACATCTGGGCCATCTCAGTCACACACACAATGGAGCCAGTCACCTGAGTATTAGGGGGTGACAACTCGGGATGTACAAGGGTGTGTGTGTGTGTGTGTGTGTGTGTGAATGGTCATGAGGTACCATTCTAGGCAAACCAGACTTAGGATAAGTGAGTAATGAGAAGAAGGCAGGGTTGCCTGGTATCCATGACGTGTCCAGCTGACTGAGATTCCCACTGATAAGTTTTGTGAATGTGGCGTTGTGTGATTGGAGGAGAGTGAATGAGAAGTAGGATAAAAAACAGTCGATTGCCAAAATCTGTGTGGGATCACACACTTACCTGGGTGAAGTTGAGAGTGAGGAAACTCAGGACTGCCAATAAAGAAACCATGTTGACCTTGAGTAGTCCTGGAGGGAAGGGTTCGTAAAGGTTTGCAAGGAGCTGTATTGCACAATGTTTCCTTGCTTCTCAATGTTTCCTTCCTTTGTGATTCCAACAGAACAGCACGAGACATCCAGAGTGAAACCTGGGGGTAGTGGAAAGACGAGCAGAGTCACGGAGACGCTAAGTGTTCAGAGACAGGGGTAGTGACATAGGCTGAGAGTCTGTGAGAAAACATAGCAGCAGGAGGAAACTCCTCCACCTAGCAAAGGCTCAGTACAAGGCTGAGAGTGGTTGGGGGAATCCCATACAGCGCGGTGGCTGATTTAAGTTTGTGAATTAAAGACTTTCAGTTATATTCCTTAACGCCTCCCTGTGTGTGTGTGCATCCTTTCACCCAGGCAGCCATGACACACATGAAAGAAATTGCAATAATGTAGTGGTCTATCTGAGTGTCACATTTCCCTCCTTCTCCAGACACAGATTGCAGGCACACTTACACCAGGAGTAGTGAAAGTGCTTCATTGTTTTTCTTTATTGAGGGAATAACCAAACAAAACCAAAGGCACAAGGGCCAAAACAACTAACACAAGGCAAAACAAAACACTCTCATCAGAGCCAGGGCAATGGTGGACAGACCCATAAACCAATAAATAAACACAAGTACTTAACACAAACGAACCCCAGCTGTGACTAATACCATAAACAGAACCCCATATTCTTCAAAACAAAAGCCGTTATTATAACTAAACTACCAGGACATAACACTGAATAGACACATAGTATTCTGGCTGAGTAGACTACCAGAAAAAAGGAGGGTGGTCTAGGTAAGTAGAATAAGAATGAAATATGTCTAGGTGAGTAGTGTCAATTTTGTTTTGGGAATGAAAGTTATTTCAGAATCAGAGATGGCTGATTCACCCTTAAATTCATCAATTGATTATTTAATAATCAATTATTAATTTATCATTTATTAATACATTTATTATTATCTCAAGCAGGGTTTATTAAGTATCAGCATGAACTGTTCGTCCAGCAAACCAATTCAGGCAGGACACAGCAATTAACCTTATAAAACGCTTCTTAATTGTGCAGTTAAAAAGTTTTACTTAAAATAGGGGAATTAAGGATCAAGTGACTTCACTTTTCTGATAAGAAACTGAAATACTGGTCACACTCAGACACATTTATTACATCACTCTCAGTATGAGTGTATGATGTTTGTGTTGCCGTTGCTCTGTATTTGTTCTGTGTTTGTGTGGCTGGTTCTTGTTTTGCAGATATAGACTTTGGAGTGATTAGCCAGCAACAGCAGTATTCATCTGGACCTTCAACATCCTCAACTTCTTCCCTTTCTTTTT
>JBBJLR010118007.1:0-19931 GCA_037577145.1 Brachypetersius gabonensis | reverse complement strand
ATGTCCTAGGAACCTAATTGACAAATTGTCTAGGTTATGAGTGGTGAAAAGTTCTTAATGTAAATGCTGCCAGCTACTTTTGTCTGGGATTGGCAAACAACACTGAAGCAGCTGGTAAATCTACACTGGCAGTTAAGAAGTGTTCACATGCACTTATATTTAGCAATCACTCATTCACAGCAGCTCATCACTTGCAGGCACTGTTGAAACCCATTGGGGATACATGCAGAAGAAAAATTCAGACACTATTTATGGTCTGAGGACAGCAGTGAAGAAATTGGGATAGCATGACATTGTCAAAAAGGTTTTCTTTGGACCATTGCTACACCAAAATGTGATGGAAACCACAAGTCACTACATGCAAGTCTTTCATTTTTAAGATGTGAGTTCTTTGCTAACATAACCACTTTGAGTACCTCTGAGTACCGTTATTAACCAGAATCAATAATGAGCTATAAAAAGTCACAATTATGATTATATTTACAATGTGGATCACCAGCTGTTTAATTAGTAATTATTCAATGGGATGAAAGTTAATCAGTGCATTTAACATTAGAGGAGAGTCTTGACTCTGCATCAGCACACAACCAGTTACTAGGATATCAGACATGCACTTTTACAGATTATTTCCTAGTAATAAAGGAAGCATTTGACATTTTCATGTGACCCAGCTGTTTAATTGATTGTATGATATTGAATGTTAATCTCATTATCTCATCACCTGCTGTTACTCTATTGCATTTATTTTTATTGCAATAACACTAAGCCACTTTCATAAACGATTTTACACTATGAATCTGTTGGTACAGTACAGTGCTCTAATTACAATCTTTGCATGCAGCAATGTCAGTGGCACTCTATTTGTTACCCTGAGGTTCTTGTCATTGGGTTGCACTATTGTTTCTTTTTATTTTTTCTATTTTTTTCACCGAGAACGCTAATGACACAAGATTTTCCCTCAGGATGAATTCGCTTCAGGATAAAGATCTTACTTATTTTTTTATTTTATCTCACCTACAGTTGTTCATTCTATGCTTAACCAAAATAAAAATCTGCAGTTCATGAAATAAATGGATGAAAAAAGCGGTAAAAACTTTTGACTGGCAGTGTAGGTGTTGTGAAACAAATGCTGGCTTCCAGTAAAGTGTAACAGAGAAGTTTAGTGCACTTGCAGTAAATAACAATGAAAATCCTGACAGGCTTGACATAGTTTCAAATAGAATCTTTCACAATAGAAAAGACTGAGGGACAACACTTGTGTAGTTAGTCTACAGTGCTAGCTAGGCCATATATAATTCATCCAATGCTTAAATGTGTGCAGTAAAGACTACACATTTAGCAAAACTGAGGCTGGAAATGAAAGGATTTCAACGCATGAAGGATGGTGGTCCTAATTTAATAAGCTTTGTCCACGTTTTTTTTCTTCTTTTTCACCAGGTTGAAACTTCAGAAATCTTAAGCCTTTGGTCCGGTACTAATTGAGGGCGAGTCTGAGCTCAGTCGTGACTGGAGTCCCGTCTCCGTCTGTCTTAAAGACAGCCCTGCACTGCTTTGTCATACATTTTTAAAGTTGTTTTTAAGCTGCTTCCCGCATATTCTTCACTGCCGCCCATAGACCATCAATAGTGAATGGATTTTCCTTCCTCACACATTTTTCCATCTGAATTGTATCTCTATATTTCACTTTTCCTTTACCTTGCTGGGAGACCCACTGTGCTACACCAACCCTAATCAACTTCTTTTGTCATACTGGGGACCCAGTTTGAGGTGTAAGAGATTTTACTTATTTAATGTAGTAAAAGACTGAATGTAGTAAATATACATGAATCTAAATGTATTAAAACCACAGTGCATGTGAGCAATTATTTTGGAAGGTGTATGAGAAATGTATTGCTTTTATAAAGTAGTGTATGTGAAAAAGATAAGAGTACAGAAAAAAAAAACTACTTAATTACAGCTGGCACAGCATTCAGCAACAGTTTAAGCAGCAGTTTAATTTAAAGCAACTGTTGCACATTCAAAGAGCAAAGAACAAAACAACAACAACTACAACAACTACAACAACAACAACAAAATGGATTGCCTTGTTGTCGGCGAGAGATGTGGCTGCACATGATAGGATTTGGTGCCGAGACGGGCGGGGCAAAGGCAATTTGATGTGCGACAGCTAGGACCACACAGCACAATGTGATAACAAAGTAAAGCAATATTCCCCTGGTCGGCTCCACAGCGCTCATCTCTCTCCATAATTCAAGCAATCTAGCAGCGAGCCCAGGGAGGTGATCAGCTGTGGGGTGCTGAGCACACAAGTTATTTGCTTGTCTTGTGTGTTTGGTTTTTACATTCTCCTGCTGAGCAGGCCCTTCGCTGCTGTTTGCGTAATGCTCTGAAGGGGCTGGGGTGGGGTTTGTGAGGGGGTGGGTGTCACCATGAAAGCAACAGTGTTTCAGCCCATTAAGAACTTTCCTGTCTTTTGTAAAAACAAAGAAAAGGTGGCTTATGGAGTCTCCATCCCTAATCAGGATGATTAGTTATGCCCCGGCCGCTGCCAAGCCGTCACTGCAGGAGAGAAGAAATAGTGGTCTGCATACATCCCACCTTTACGGCGGTCTCTTGAGAAAAAGCAATAAATCACGTCCTTCGGAGTGAGCGTGAGCAGATAATGAGAGATGTTGCCGTACTAATTGTAGCCAAGGTGACACCAGCCTTTTAAAATAAAGTATTGGAGGCACTGGTGACCATGGAAACAAGTCAGTTCCAAGAAATCTGAAGGGTTTTTGGTACTTTGGATACTGTCTCTTCAAGCCGGAGGCAATCTGAAGTTCTCCCTGCCCTTTCACTTCATCGTTCACGGTGCAATTGAAGCGTGACCTCTGTCAGACCACCAAAAAAGGGGGTGGGGTGGGGGAACACAACAGCAAATATAATGCAAAATCTGCAATGCACCCTAAGCTTGTTAAGATTTTTTGTTTCTCCCAAATGAAAGGAAAAGAAGGGATATAACGGAGCGGGAAGAAATGAGAGTCAGTTGGCGTGCTGTACCCACAAGCCCTGTTTGAACAATAACATTAACGCATAGACAAAAGCTTGGCATTGGGAGCTGCCTACTGAGCAGGCAGATTTAGAGTTATGACTGAGCTGTAATGGTGGGATGCCCCGAGCTGTAAATTCCCGCACTCCTCTGCCGCGAGAACTGCTTGCCTTTCATTTCCTTGTTATTTAGTGTCGTAAAAGGGATAAAGCAGTTGATATGAAAGCATGATACAGGGCGCCACACACCTAAATCAACCGCATGACTTGCGAATGCATGGGAGGCTGAGGAGTGAGGCAGATTGATCTCACTGCAGTGCGAGGACGGCCTATTTGAAAAGCAACACTGACCCCTTGTGTTGCATATGCTGCATCTTCATAGAAGAAGCCTATCTGATGAAAACTTGTTTTTTTCTCATTGTTCTTTTATCCAGGCTACTTCTGCAGTTTGGGTTGATGCAGTCTTTTGTTATTGCAAAGTGCACCATCATAAAAAGGCTACGCTCTTGAAGATCAATGTGAAAGAAAGGGTTCTTTGCATGAAAGCATAGAAGAACCACCTAGAGAATCTCTCAGTTGGTGGTTCTTTTGAGAAGTATTTCTGCATAAGGGATATAACTGTAATGAAACCTATGGGACGAAAAAATAAACAATAAAAACATTAATTTGATGTTACACTGTTTCATGTTACATGTGATCACACATCATTGGCATTATGGTGTGTTTGCTTATAACCATGTTGTTTTTGCATATTTCTGTAAAAAATATGAGAAATATATGTGACTTTTGGAAGGGAAGTTAAAGAAGACCCAATAAATGTACATGATTTTCTTTGTACCTCCAATAGATTAATCTCATTCACCCCATTTACTGACATGGTTATTAAGGGGACTTCATTTTTCTATGGTTCCCTTTTAAGAATGTAAAGAATGCTACTATGGTAGCACTGCTAATGCAGTCATTATACATTTACAGTTGCTTTAGTCATATTGATACATGCCATCATTTTTGCAGTGAATCTAATTGTACTGCTTATTATTACACAGATGAACAATAAAGCTTACAATGAACTATAAACTGTGGACATAATCCATGCTTTATGGATCTTTAATGGAAAATTCAGCTTTTGATGGTCTTCCAGCACATGGTATGGCGAAATTGTATGTAAGTGAATTACATATTTAACAGCATAGTCTAGTGCAGAGTGGGACAGCCAAATAGCCTGCTGTCCCTTATCAAACACTTAGTAGCTTTTAGGTACCATATTGTACCAGCTTATCTGTAGGCAATTCTGTATTTATCTGTACTCAGAGCTGATTTACGCCGCAGCTAAATGATTCTGTTTCGGAGAATGCAGTCTCTTTGCCCTTCTGCACAATCCTGCTGCGATGTTTTATGCCGAAGCACGAACGTCGTTTGCAGATAGCAGCTGAGCCTTTAAAGCAACTATCACCAGGAGACAGCTGGCATAGATGCAAATCAATCTGCATGTTTCTAGAGTTTGGGAGGTTTTGTGGAGCAGAAAACAGGTGGTAAAAGTACATCAGAAACCACTTTTGCAAAATGCCGCCAGCTCCCCAAGGCAGATGTCTGTCACCGCTTACTCCCAGTTACGCAGTTGATCGTGCATCTTGCCATGAGCCTGTGAAATTAATCCTGTTTGCAGATGTTACAACCCTGGCAGGGACGGCCAATGACAATGAAATGATTAATACTTCTTTTTCAACCCTTTTCTTTATAAGAATAAGGTCAATGCAGGTGTAGATGCTACGAGTCCCAGCTCGATATGAACTAGACTGAAGGGACAGCCTTTGATATTGGACCTGTGAAAACTAAATTACTACCACTAGATTAACAGCTGGGTGGTGGGCAGGGATTTTTTTTCCAAGTCAAGATTTGCTGAAGCAGTACTACAGCCACTTACAGACTAGAGCCAGATTTACTAACAGAGTCGCAAATGTGCCTCTTTAAATTTGAACTGGATCATCTCTTATTAATCGAGAGGCTCTGGGGTCCAGACACTCGAAGGTCCCCTGCCAAGTTTATCAGCACAACGGTCGGTTTTCACAGGAAATGGGAAACCGCTGCTCAACTGAAAAAAAACGGAAGCCCAGCAGAGACTTGGTTCAAAGCCACCTCTGAATGTTTGGTGTACCTGAGGAATCCACAGTCTGCTGCTACCTGGCAGTAATTGAGAACCTCTTAACCTTTTCTGCAATTGCTTGGAAGCCTAACCTCTCAGGAGGTTAAACTGATTGGTCCGCACACCTTCTAATATAATGGTGCTGTGGCTTCTACATTTGTGGCGCGTTTAAATCGAATCCCCTCTGCCCGGCTTGCTTTTGCAGGAGTGACTACCTTTGGGATGGAGGTTAAAATCAAATCGTGAACTGCACAGCTCGGGGTGAGCACCTATCCTGAGGCTGTTCTGTTTTAAGCCTCCATAGAGGTTAAACAACAGTTTGTCTCATTTTGCAATTTTCTGGCAATTTTGCAGTTTCTACAACACTGGTGACAAAAACACCACTTTGTGTTCTGTACTAAAACAGAAAGGAAATGCAGACAGGTTCAGGTGTTTGTCTGATTGCAATTAAAGATTACTTACAATACTCTTCTTTCAATACAACATCCATGTGTCTCAAGTAAGTTGTACTGGAAGCAGAATTAAAGACAAAAAACAGGAAAAAAAATAATTGCGATGGCTAAACAACTGGGTCAGAGCATCTCTGATCTCCAACCTCCAGTCTCCGTCTTGTGAGGTGTTCCTGGTATGCAGTAGGTAGTACCCACCAAAAGTGGTCCAAGGAAGGACAATAACTAAACTGGCAATAGTGTCATGAACGAAGGCTCTTTGATGAATGTGGGGAGCAAAGCAGAGCCCATCTGGTTCGATCTCACAGAACAGCTACTGTAGCACAACCTGCTGAAAAGGTTAGTGCTAGCTATGAGAGAAAGGTGTCACAACAAACAGGTCATCACAGTTTGTCTTGAATGAAGCTGCACTAGTCAGAGTGCCCATGATAAACCCTTTCCATCTCCAGAAGTATCTACAATGGGTACATGAACATCAGAACTAGAAGCACAAGCACAATGTTGTCCAGGATTAACTAACTAACCAAACTCTAACCTGTTTGGCTGATTTTGACTCAACATGTGCTCCTCCCCCATTCAAGGGCAACTGGTGTTAAAAAAAAAAAACAAAAACTAATTCTGCTAACACTTAACTGAACCAACTCCATCATCTATAGATGGATAAACTGTCCAACAGTGATTAAGCTGTACAAAAAGGCATTCTTTTGTTAGTTTTCCCAAAAGAGACTCTCTTTCTCTCTTTTAAGTCTTGGTTCCTCTTGAGGTTTCTTCCTCTAGCTTTAGGGAGTTTTTCCTCACCTCCGTCGCCCTTGGCTTGCTCACTAGGGGCTCCGACCTAGATTCTGTAAAGCTGCTTTGTGACAACATTGGTTGTAAAAAGCACCATATACACTTAATTGAACTGATCAATTTTAATTGAGTGTATTATAATGAGGGAAGACAGGTGGCTGCATTCTTCAGGTTGACAAACTTTTTGTAGCGTCTCCAGTATATGCTCTGTGTTCTTTGACTTTACCTCTCAGGCATCATGGGCTTTATACCTTTGACTCAAGGTCTAGGGCTGCTCAGATCCACTAGATGGTGATAAAGTAGTTGATATATTGCCTGGACACATCCTGGAGGTGTATGCGTGAGACTAAGCTTCTACCAGGGCTCCTCCTCAAAGCCCTGCACCTGCTGCAGGAGAGTATATTTAGCTTTCAATACTGCAAGGCTCTAATACCACATTAGCACATCAGGGTTGTGAGCCTTACACCATGAAGGGCTTTGGGAGAAGATAGTGGAATGATAATAGACGTGATATTTCATTATAGACTCACTATTTACTACCAGACACAGAGACAATAACTTCTTGCTTATGGCATTACTGTGAATCTAATGCAGCACATTTGATGTGTCACTTCCCAGCAGAGGGACACAAGATAATTCATGGCTAAGCATGCAGGGAAGATGAAGAGCAGCAAACTGCACTGTGGGGTGCTGTTTTTTTAATACACTCACCAGCTCACTTCATTGCTCTCCTCCCTTCCTCCAGCCGTGCGTATCAGTGCATATCATTGTCATAAGAAAACCTCATATATTACTGCTCTCCACAAATGTGTCTTGCTTAGCAAGGTTGGCTAAGCTTAACAGAATGTTAATATAAACATAATTAAGTCTGATATACCATCGTTGTCAGAACAAATCCTCAAAAAAGGTTGCTTTTCATGAGAAGGTATAATGGAGGTTAACATAAAATCAAGACCAAAAATCATATTGACCATTTCTGTTGGTCTGATCATCATGAAACTGTGGACAGAAAATAGGAAAATGGCAAAAAAAAGAGACACAAGATTTTGTCAGTGTGTTGAAATTGTCAGTATATATTTGTATTCTATGCAAGGTCACACTGTTAGGATAGAAAAAGCTTAGTATAGCACTGTAACTTAGCGATCCAAAATGTGGTACAATTTCCCTTTAGGTTCTTTACCAACCTGGCAATAACTGCCATGAAACAAAACATATAGGGTCACTTGAATGTAATTTATTCGCTTTTCCTGTTAGAAAATGAGTGATTTCACACACTGGAGTGCTAAAGGGGGGCCCCGAACGAGGCACTGCTGGATTTGCCTTTGAATGGTGAGGAGGGGGCTGCCTGGCAGGCCCATAAAGGGCCTCGTTATTGGGGGTGCGAGGGCAGAGGCGGGTCGGGGGAGTACCTGCGATAGTGCCAGACAGAGTGGGGATTGTGAGTGCCACAGGGGCCAGCTGGGGCGGGACAGAAGGCGCTCAGTGGTGGGCAGGAAGTGGCAGTGAAGAAGCTGTCACAATGCCACACTCAGTGCAGCCCTCAGCCAAAATACTGCAAGGTCATCATGGCTGCCCAGTCTTAAAGGGGAGTTTCGCTTATTTTTCAAAAAATTTGATGAATGCATTTTGTGAGCGATTAGAGGGCAAAAGCCCCAGAATTCCAAGCAGAGTTTTATCAAGGTCAGAAGAAGAAGGAGAAACTTTGCACTGAAAGTTATTAAAGCATCTCAGCCCGCTATATTTTACTGCGGCACTCAGCAAGTGCTCCTCAGGCGTTTATGGAGTGGCATATAATGCATCACTGCATAGATTACCACACGGAGGGCAAAGAAAGGAAGGTGTGTGATAGTGGCCTCAGTCATCTTTCAAGGCACTCATTGTAGGAGACATGAGCTGGGAGGAGACCGATGATGAAAAGTTATGTGTTAAATGTTAGCATTAGACAATTTGCATTCATCTGAGCTGCTGATGTAGACGAATGAGCTGTTCTTCACCTAACCTTTCTTCCGGCATAAGGTTGACTTGAACACTTGTTGTGCACTATGCTGTGCAGATTTGCCATTTACTTGACAAGGCTTATTTACATAGGCTTTGTAGCCCATGCACCAGGGACAGCTGGTGGTCTAGCAGTTAGGTAGTTGGCCCTGAAATTAGAAGGTTGTGGTTTTGAATCCCAGGATAGCTAGCAGTGCCTCTAAGGGTCCCTTGAGCAAAACACTGTCCCCACACACTGCTTCCCAGGTGCTTTGTTGCCAGCTGCTTTACTTTATGAATGGGTTAAATCCAGAGAATTGTGTGCTGTGGTGAAAGTGTCATACATGAACAGCACAAAACTCTTCCTCTGCATTTAACCAATTTAACACATCAATTAACAATACATCATTATTGGCTGAGAATTTATGCTTTGTTTTAGGCGGCTTATCAATAGAGTTTAAAAGATCACACATATGCTACACACGTGTGCCACACACAGTGATTCTCAGCATCAAAAGCTATGACATAACGCTTTGAAAGCTCTTTCTGAAGGCCCAGTGGGCGAGGCAGAGGCTTGATGGGACCATTACTGATGATGAATTTCCTGGATCAAACTGTAAAGTTACTTTTTGATCTCGTTCAGAGCATTGACCCTTTCATGTTGATCCAGAAGTGCAAAATGTCTTTTTTATATATATATTTCACTCAAATGCATTTACCGCAGTGGAGCTTAAGGCTTTGAAGAGTGACAGGAGAATGCATTCGTCCTAGAGGTGGTCACTGTTGCAGAAGGTGCTTCCCTTGGATCATTTTTCATTTCTTTCCTTGCACCCCATGGGAGCTGATGACCCCGACATGCCATGCATCTGTTATGTTTGAGGTACTGGCATAGGCAACCGAACAACCATCTTGCTCCCAACAGGGATTTACTCTTTGTATGAGACCTCTTCTCAAGTGATGGGAAAAGCACTTTATGTTTCTTTCCCACTGAGCAGGTCTTAATGTGCACTATATGACCATGTTGCGCAGTGGATAATTCAGGTAGTCATGATGCCTGAGTGTGTTTGTGTATGCATGTGTATTGGTAGGGTAACAGCATGTGTATGAATACATAAGTATGTTAGAGAATCAGATTACAGTACAGAGAACAAGGAAAATAAATACTTTTTTATGCTTTATTCCAGGCTTAGGCCATTGAGTCAAGTTTGTGTGCTTCTAGTGTGCTATGCAGTTATACCATTCCTGCGGGTTTGCTTAAGTATTTCTGTGTGTCTCTACAATATTATAGATAGGATGTTAATATATATATGTCAGGGTATCAGTGGCTTGGGCCCTGGAGGTTTGGGAGCTGGCTGCTCTGAACTAGGGGATGGGGAACCAGCAACAAGGAATCTGGAGTCTGGGATTCTGCAGTACAGCAGGTTGTATATAATAGCCTGTGTGCATGTGAAGCTAAATGTGTCTCAAGTGTTTTTAATGGGTTAAATGACCTGTAAAAATATTTTTCAACTAGTCCAACTAGCAAACCAACTTATATACTCTGAGATATCCATCCATCCATCCATCCATCCATCCATCATCTTCCGCTTATCCGGATTCGGGTCGCGGGGGCAACAGCCTAAGCAGGGAAACCCAGACTTCCCTCTCCCCGGCCACTTTGTCTAGCTCTTCTAGGGGGATCCCGAGGCGTTCCCAGGCCAGCCGTGAGACATAGTCTCTCCAGCGTGCTCTAGGTCTTCAAAGGCGGGGTCCTTGGCGATCTGATCTGATACTCTGAGATAATATATTAAAAATATAATTATTTAGCAAAGCAGCCCCCACCCACTCACAGCACTGCACAACTTCAAGCATTAATTGCTTCATTAATGTAACATCCTTAATGTAACACATGATCCAACCTTTCGGCTGATTATGAAGCAATACTGAGCTCCATCTGGGGAGCTGAGACATGGAAGAGTGACTGTGGATTAGAACTTGGCATTGTTGTGAGACACCAGGTGCAAGATCACAAAGCCTTGTATTATTGCTTATAATTTAAATGATAAATGTATGTGTTGCAGTAGAATTTTTATGACACAGTGTCTACAGGTTAAAAAGGTTCAAAACATAATAACAGACTGTCATAATGTTAAAATCTCATTATGAAAGAATTGTCCCTCTGCCACCTCTTAAATGGAACATCAGTGAAATGCAGCAAAATCTTTAAACTTCTCACTTTTGGCCTTTCAGAGATGGAAAAAAAGTCCTAACTTGGTCTTTTGTTGAAATGAACATGTTAGTTAGTTAACAGGGAAGTTAAACTTTTTACAAAACATAAAACATCCTAAAAGCCTACATTTTTAACCATTGGTACAAAAAATCAATGCTTGGCAATTCTATTACTATTCTATGTAAAACAAAAGCCTCAGGAAGTTCCAGAAATGATGACGTGAAATATTTTCATGTAATTTCTTAGAATTAACTGAACTAATTAGAATGATTAGTGTAATTTAATTAAATAGTTTGCTTGGTGCGATTAATCCCCCTGATACCTATGGAAAAATGCAAAAGTCCTTGTGATTGTAAAAGTCTTGATGACTGACATTTACAGAATTTCAGTTTGTGGTTGCAATGCTTAGTGAACATGACTACCATATATAACCAATGTGGTCATGAGTCAGTTCAAGCTCATCCCAGTTGATTCTGAGGTTTCTGGGGTCTGAGCCTCTCGGTTGCCTCATTTGAGGTTTAAGCCTCTGGATATGGGTGCAGATGGAGTTCTGAGTCTCTGAAGTGCTTGTCCATGAGTCTTGAATTGCCTGTGACTGAAGTTACAGTTCGTTTTAAAAGAGTGACTTGAATGTACAGTCTATTGATAAATTTTACATTTGCATTTACATTTACAGCATTTATCAGACGCTTTTATTCAATACGACTTCCATTCCCTAACTACAGGGGGCAGACTCCCTGGAGCAACTTGGGGTTAAGGGTCTTGCTCAGGAACCCAGTGGTGTTTATTTGCTGATTGAAGATGTTCTATAATAAGCTTTGTTGCTTGTATCCGAATCACATCTGATGCCACTGCAAGCTACAAAAGGAAAGAGAGCTATTTTTGTTTGGAGAGCTATTTCCTGTTGTTGCCTAGTCAAATCGTGGGTTGGAGGTGTTTGCCATTGCCCAGCTTAAGTGATTTCACTGTGATTAGCCAGGTGTTATTTTCAACATCTGAGTTTGGATTTGATTGCTATAATTGCATCTCTTGCTGCGTGATTAGGACATGGCCATCAGTCGATCCTGGGGACCTGTAGAGACCAGCTAATCTCTCCACAACCCCATTTACCTCATCTGAGGTGGCTCAGTACGACTCTACTGTACGAACAGGAGGATGACGAGAAGTGTTTGACAGCTGAAGAAAGCAGATCATGCATTTGTATATAGAGGCCAGGAGTTCACACTGCTGTGACTCGCTGATCCCTTCTTCCTGCAAAATTCCACCATTAGCTTGCAATCCTTGTCGCTCTCTCCAGCACCCTTGACTCCTCTCCTCCTGCTGGGGAGAGCTGGGCAAGATGCAGGCACTTTGACTGACAAGCCCAGATAATGAAAGTGACAAATGCTATCTGTGTATATCTATTGGGGATAATGTGGAGTTGGGAGCATGGTGTGACTCACCGCTGGATTGTTTACTTTCTTCATTTCCATCACCCTCTTGTCAGTGTGCATGTGGACATTTAAAAACGAAGGTTATTAAGCCTTGGTTCTAGCTTCCCAAGCAAAGCTTAGTTTGATTTGAGGTCCTATCCTGTGATTCTAGGAGATACCTTTAACTGGCATAGAGCTTTTACATTATCTTTTCAAACTCATTTATCAAACTGGTTTATATTACGTTGAAAGGTGTCTCTTTTATAGCATCTGCATCTTTTTTGGCAGCTCTGCAAACCAATCTGACCTGACTTCATTAGTTCATGAGTAACATTTAGACCATCATTTTAAGGCATGAAGGAAATATAGCCATGAATAGCTTATCAAACTAAAAGAAAGTTGTTTTCCACTGTGTGTACAAAGAAATGCAATAAACACGACAATATCTGTCTATTTTAAATGAAATGTTAATAGATATATCTTAATAGCTTTTGAAAACAAGAAGGGTTTACGATTGTTCCTTGGCTCAGGAGTTTGTTTTAATTGATTTGAACCCCAGCCAAGGCAAGGCAGATTAGAAATGTAATTTGGGCCTTTTGTTGGCAGCTTTTTCAGGTGCATCAGGTTGTATCTCAGAAGGGGTTGGAGGGGGTGTTTGTCAGTGTGTACACAAGATAAGCTTGGGAGAAATGTTGGCTAATTTTACTTACATGTGTCTGCAGTCTGTGGGTTCAACTCTCCGGTGAGCTGACTAGTGCGATAAACAATAAAAAACAAAGCTTATTGCCGAGACACGGCGATGAGACAGAATTGCAAACGAGAACTTCCCTCACCTCCTTAATTGAACACAGTGCATGTTGGAGACCGCTTTAACACTACATAAGTCATTTAAGTTTGCTTGCCTTTCTCTTCTTTATTTTGTGTTTTTTTTTCCTTTCCTCCTTGTACCCAAACAACTGTGAAACAACATTTTTTTTTCCAGACCAAGTTTGTTTATAAAAGTGTGTATACGCAAAAAAGTTTAATAATGTTCACACACAACCTCTCACATAGAAACCAGGATTTATAAGATAACACTGATTATCTTGTTACAGTGGCACTTGACAAGAAGTGGGATATGTCAGGAAGAGAGAAAGCTGCTAGTCCTTGAAGTTGATGTGTTGAAAGCAGGAAAAATGGGTGAGCATGAGGATCACTTTGACAAGCATCAAACTGATGGATAGATGACTGGGTCAGGTCTTCTCTAAGACGGCTGGTCTTGTGGTACGTTCCAAGAATGCAGTTTTTAGTCCCTTCACAAAGCGTTCCAGCGAAGGAGAACCAATGATTTGATGACACAGTCCTCGGCGCCCAAGGCTCGATGATGTGTGTATGGAATGAAGGCCAGTCTATATGATGACATTCACGTGGATGTGACTTTGACACAGACCCCTGACCTGAACACGGTTGCAGAGTAAACACAGCCTCTCATGGCAACAGCATTCCTGAATAGCTGTGGCCTCTTTCAGCAGGATAATCAGCCCTGCAAAATATTTCAGGAATGGTTTGAGGTTTTAAGGTAAACTACTACAGATATCACAGCACACCTTCAGAGGTCGTGTAAACCCATGCCTTGAAGGATCAGCATTGTTTTGGTGACATGTGAAGGAACTACACAATATTAGGTAGGTGGTTTTATGGAAAGGCTGACAGGAAGTGACGGATGCCGCCGCACAGGGGTGATGTTTTTTTAGTATAATTAAGTATAGTTAATCCCATTCATTTAATTCTATTTATGTATAATTTAATGGTTGATCCCTTATTTGAATTTATTTCGACAGTGTCACGTCGAGCTGTACACACGGAGTGAAGCAAGGCGCAAGTGCAGGTTCCATTTTATTTTATTTAGTCTATACAAAACTAAAACATAAGGCACAAAAATACCAAAAGTATACGAACAGAAGACACATCAGGACTATACAGTTGAATCATTTGTATAGGCGCACATATTTCATTTGATTTCCATCGTATAATCTTTTTCTTTTCTCTCCTTTTCTTCTTTTCACCAGCCCCTGAGTTGAGGTCAAGCAGTATTGGTGAAATAGCTCACACCTATTCACTGAACCACAGCTATAAAGTATTGGTTGTATTAATTTTTGCCGTATTGTTTGTTGTAAAAACATTTTTTGATTTTTAAAGTCCAGAATCCACTGGTTCTTTTGGTTGGTCCATCACACCATAAATTAAGAAAGTCTGTTGACCCATGCATAGGGCCTATATAAAGCAACCTGAAGAGGGGGAGTTGGCAGTAATAGTAGTGAAGTGGGGAATTACATCACATCAAATTATATTATATAGGTCACATATATCCTTTTTTTAGGTTTTATTGAACCTTTTTCAACACACTTAACAATTGTTCAACTGCACTTTCAGTTGTGTGTTTTACGTCTTTCACTCAAAAAACTCAAATGTATTTACTTGGTTCTTCTGTGCTCCTCTGGATGTCTCTGCTTTTGCTTACCACTCCAATTACTGAGGCCACTCTCAGGTTGACGGGTTCGTGTAAAAGTGTAGACTACGAGGGGCAGGGAATGGATTTCTGTCTGTGGAAGCTGTTTATACATTTCAGTTGGGCTTGTCTGATGGCAGCTTCACCTTACCATTTCCAGTTCAGTTCATTTTCTGTTGATGCATTGGAAGCTTGTTATTTCCACTCAGTTTTTAATGTCTAGCTTCTCTGGCATTAAATCAAACGTTAATGTCAACCACTCTCAGTCATACCCCCATAGCCTACATACAGCCTTTTATAAATTAATCTAAATTGCTGTAGACACATACTGTACCCTGTGTACATTGATAATGTCTTAATGTTTTATATGTTAAAATTATGAAAAACATAAACAGAAATAATATGTGTAAATAACTAGTATTGCTATTATGTACAGTTTTATCTGATATTTTAAGACATTCCAGCAAAAGAACTCCAATACAAACAAAAACAAATGACTAGGACTGATACTACCTGTTATGGCATTAGTCGTACTATGACATGTTTATAGTATGATTAGTACATGCTGAAAATCATTGCACTTGAAATTTAAATTATACATGTGTACAACTTTTTGTGCAATTACACTGAAGATGATACAGATGTGTCAATACACATTTCAGACTCTCTGGTCTTGGCTGGGACTGATTTAGGCTATAAGGTACTGTTGTGGAAACTGATTTTTCCACATTGGGTTCAATAATCATAGAACAATAAAGAACAAACAAAGATTCAATTTGTGTTCTCTCAGGTCCAGTGGGGTCTTCCTTACAACAGAAAGGAGCAAGAATCAGAAAAATTCAGACTTTGACACGGGTTAATACAATTGTGAAGTCTAGCCTGACAACTTATTGATTTAAAAGCTACATAAAGCTCTCAATGATTGGTGTAAGCCACCACCTTGGTGTCCACCACTTGGCCAGAATGCTGATACTTTATCTATTACGGTTTTCTGGATCCATAAAATGTAGATTAAGGATCAGTTCTTGGCCTAGATAGATAGTATATAACCCTGCGAAAAGCACATACATAACTAATGTACATAATCATATGCATTCGCATTCCTTCTCAAACTTTCTTTTTTAAAAAGTGTTTTCTACATCTGCTAGCTGTGACCTTGGCTCTGCCCCTGTACTCCTACTCCCATGCCTGCTTACCTAGGTTTCTCTGTCTACATTCCTCACAGAACAGAAAAACATTGTTCATTCTCCATCTCAAAACCAAAATATTCATGAATCTACATACAGCTATTTTAGAGTAAATATGGTTAAAAGGATAAAAATGTGGTTAAATGAAGCAAACATAAGGACAAACATGGAATGAACTGAATATGTGTGAGTGCTGCTGAACGTTTGGTGATTTATACAACAGCATAATAAAAATGCCTTTTCCAAGGTGAACATTTCAGATGGCCAACCAGGCTCGGCACTGAAAGCACCTTAACCTTTAGGACCTTGAATAAAGTCTGATTACAAGGCATGAATCTTAAAATGCCAAAAAACAAACCTACTGATGATAAACTGCAACCATTTAGGAGGCTAAATTTTCTTGTTTTTTCATGTACCTTGGACTCAAGAGTCACTTAACAAAGGTACACGTTCAAGTAATGCCTTTCCTGAGATAATTAGACTGAAAAGTAAAATAAAAGAGAAGAACTTTTCTGCCATTTGGTTCTGACGTCTTTACCCAGAGGTCCATTGACCCAAATACTGTAGAGGCAAGGTAAGAAAACTGTGAGATTAAAAATGTTAGTGATTTATTTAGGAATATCATTTGTTATTACTACACAGTAAACCAAGTAAACTTTACTTTAAAACTCATACAGTGCTACAAGTTATGAACAATGCAAACACATTGTTCTTTTGGTGCCGTGTTATTATGAGGTCCTGTGAAGTCAACAAGCACCTAGTTTTGGGACTTTTATAATTAAGCAAAAGTTAAACAAAAATAAAGTAAAACATATATGGAGAAATAGAAATGGATAAATAAATCTTTCAATACACTGTAGCTCTTACGCATACATAGTCTTTTGCAAACCTGACAAGTTCATTAAAAAAGAATCAGGATGGTACAATCTGCTGGTTTTGGTTTTCATCCTTTTCAGTCATTTTATATCACCAACTAACTCAAGTTCCTCCAGATAAAGCTTATATAGAAGCAAACAGAAAGTGGAATGACGTCACTCCCGTTTTCAGTGATGGGAATTTCTTTATTTCATTATAGAGTCCTATTCCATCCACTACATGAAGATATCAAGCGTTTCTCCTCAGTCACAGGTAAGAACATTTTTCTTAAACAATAGAACAGTTAAGGTGAGCATTTTCATTATTATTAAAGCACACCATTAAACATTGATTAACACCAGCATGTTTTAAAAGGTTCCTTTACTCCCTTGATGACTCTTCCAATAATCAATCCCCATGTAATTAAGCTTATTTAAACCATGCTGGGTATTTTATTTATAACTTAACCGTCCATGATTTTATCACATCACTTTCATAGTGTGAGACACGATAACCAATCTGTTTCTACATTTTTTAAGTTCACATAACAAAAGGTTTTAAGGTTTGATTCCCAGTGTGGAGTTTGATTGACTGTGTAGGTTTCTGTTGGGAGCTCCGGTTTCCTCCCACAGTCCAAAGACATGTATGTCAGGTGAACTTGAGATACTAATTTGCCTCTAGTTGTGAAGCTGATGGACAGGCCAGACCTGTCCAGAGTCTTTTGTTATATGAGTGCTGTTACCCTCAATGTGATAAGAGGCTCATATAACAAATGAATGAATTCATTAATTAATTAATTGAGTAACAAATGAATAAACGAATGAACAAATTCACATAATTCTAGCACCTGCACCCATAAATTGTATCATAATGCAGAGTGTAAATCACCTTGTCCCACATTCAAGGTTAGAGGAAGTTTAGACGTTTAAAGACTATACATTCTCTAATCTTCTGCTAAGTAAGTAAAAGTTTCTTTCTTTCTTGTTTACTATTTTAAATAAAGAGGCTCTAAAAAGTAAAAGAAGAAGTGAAGCTAATTGAAAGGGAAGGTAAAGCTTCTAGTGACAAACATATTGTTTTCTTTCTGCTATTTTCTATACTGGCTCTAGATCAAAGTGCAGTCCTTGAAAAGAGTTTTTCTTAGACTCTCAAGGACTACAAAACAAAAAAGGTATGATAATGTGCAAACGATATCAGCAATGTGTAGTGTACTGTGAATGCTAAAATTAAATCAGAACAACTGACACCAGTTATAAAGACAAGCAGAGAAAGATGTGAGCAAATGTAATATAATATAATTTATTAACGTAATATAATTTATTGATGTGTTCAAATCATGAAATAGTGGAAAGTTTTATTCTTTTACTTTTTTCCACCTCAGTCATTTAGACGGGAGTTTTGCTGATGTCAAATTCTGAAAAATAAAAATGACAATCACCCTGCACTTTTTACGGTATCCTTACAAGGACATACAAGTTTTTTTTTAATTCTATTGCTGTTTACCTCATTCTTTGCATTTGTTTCACACTCCTCTAGCTGCTAGTATACAGCATCATACTGTTTTCATACACATTATTACTGTCACTACTCCTGCTGGCTGCACTGTATGATCTCTGTAAATTACTGTACTGTTGTTCTTTTGAGTTTATGTACTCTCTCTTGCAGTCTTGTACTGCCTGCACTTCTACAGTCTTGTGGTTTTTCTATTTTTGTTCTTTGTGGGTCTGTTTCTGTCCTTTGTGCTGCTCTGTGGTCCTGGAGGTACATTTCACTATTTCCTGTGTATATGGTTGAAATGAGAACACTTTCTAAACTTGACCCTTCATTTCACAGACACAATTTTATTCAACTTGGCGTACATTGTCAAACTGGATTGTAATACTAGATAAGTTGTAAATAGATTGTATTAGGTGTCAGCTCTGAATGACATGTTGCAGACATCTGTTTGCCCAAAAAAGCCCATCATTGAAGTACAAGTGTGTGAGTGTAACTAGATAGCATGCTGTGTGTGGGAGAGAGTGATTGATGTGTGTGTCTGAGAGTGTGTGCATGTTGCTTTTCATCACTGCAGGGTATAAAGCACAGCAAACACTGCCCACCCTTGAGAACCCTCACTCGTAACATGACCAGCAGTTGCAGCATGAATGTGTGTGTGTGTGTGTGTGTGTGTCTCAATTAGGTTGGTTACTCTTCATTCAAGAGGAACAGGATTAACCTTTTCACCTTTACAACCCCAGTATCAGTTCGAACTTTGATGAAGGTTTTTACTATCTTTAATCTGCCTAAAATTGTGCAGACTGATCAAGAATCAAAGTTCCTATCCAAGTTATTCTTGCATATTAAGGTGAAGCTAAATGTTCCTCCTTAAAACGTTCTTAAAGAGACGTTTTTGTGAATATACTGAACTTACTTTTCTGTGACATCAGTATGCTGAAGGCTTAAGGTTCTTCCTGCTCACATGCTCCAAAGCCCGGCTTGATGAGTGTATTGAAGAGATGGAATGCATCTCATGCATCTATTATCTGTGCTGTGCTTTTGTGATAGAAAAAAGACAGAAATAGCCCAGTTTAAGTGTAACCTAAATGTTCTTAAAGGTTACTAGCAGGTTTCTTTGCCTTCTCATGCATCTACCATCTGCCCTTCTGGGGTTGCTGTTGCGTTTAGCAGAAGACTGTTATGCTATTTTTGATCAATTATGCTCCAAGTCTAGAGAAGACTGTAATGTCAGATGCCAAACTGTTCTGCTTGTCTAGATGACCTTTCTATACTCTAGACTGACCTACTCATGTCAAGATTCTAAGAGCTGTTTGAAAGCTTGGAGCAAGCTTCCTAAACTCTCCTTTTGCCCAAGCTTCTGTAAACTCTTTTAGGAAATGAGTTGGCTAAGGATGGACACACTCCATTCCACTCAGCCATTCTGAAAACTGGGATTTCTTATACCTTCTACCCTGTGCCAATTACCTTGATTCCTTGGCTTGGCTGGTTACTACCACAGCTTCTAGTCACTCCACTCAACCCATCAAAGTCATTTGTCTGGGATTCAGATTACCAGTGTGCTTTTGATCATGTTAAGCTCCTTCTCTGCAGCACTCCTGTTTCAGAAGCTCCTGATGTCTCCAACCCTTTAATCATAGTGCAGTGGGAGCCTCAGCTGAAGCAACATGGGGGTTCATGAGGATGAATCTGAAGAAACTTTACACATGTTGTTGTCGTTGTAACATTTTACAGTGTAAGTTAATAATCTTCGCTACCAGTAACTGTACACTACCATAACAAACTAGTGTTTTTGTCACATGTATAACTAGCACCAACAATTTTTTAAAGTTTAGAAATGCAACATGACATCAAAGACAAGAAAGGTTGCCCGTGTTAATTGTGCTCTCTCTCTCTCCCCC
>JBBJLR010117977.1:0-13683 GCA_037577145.1 Brachypetersius gabonensis | reverse complement strand
TACTGACCAAAACAATAACACTGACCAAAATACTGACCAAAACAATAACAATGACCAAAATACTGACCAAAATACTGACCAAAACAATAACACTGACCAAAATACTGACCAAAACAATAACACTGACCAAAATACTGACCAAAATACTGACCAAAACAATAACACTGACCAAAATACTGACCAAAACAATAATACTGACCAAAACAATAATACTGACCAAAATACTGACCAAAACAATAATACTGACCAAAACAATAATACTGACCAAAACAATAACACTGACCAAAATACTGAACAAAACAATAACACTGACCAAAATACTGAACAAAACAATAACACTGACCAAAATGATGGAGATACATATGATCCAGCATTAAAGAGACCGGGGGCCTGTTTCCTGCCTTATTGTGGTAAGTTTAAGAGACACTTGGTGATTATTCCATACTGTGAACAGTGATTAGGTTCTACCTGAGGTATGTTGCCATGGCAATTTACACAGTGTCTCAAACCTGCTCAGACCAGATTATGTTCTTGTTTAAGTCACCGTTTAGTGTAAGCCCACCCTATATAAGCACCGCCCCTCCACACACCACTCGTCTGCAGCCAATAGTGCCTGGAAGACATTGGCACCTGAACTGTGAGAGGCTTTCTCCATAGAGCGAGGGTAGAAAAAACCCTTTCACAGCATCACTGTGCGAGTACCTTTCATCATATCTGATCTGATATATGGCCGATGGGCTTCATGAGGTCCTGGTTTAAGTTCGCCTTCTCTCCACTCATTGGATCCACACAAGGTGGTGATTTGTATTTTGTCGGCCTCGTATCTCACATTTCCTCCCCCTTTGTCTGACCTTTTCAGTCCTTTCTCACCCCACACAGTCCACCCTGATGCAAATGATGTCCTTGTTAAACACTGTGGCACAACCTTTATTCAGGAATGTCTTTCATGAACATAACTTTGATGTTACAATAACAGAAAGAGCTAATGACCTTTAATTCATGTATGACATGTGATTACCAGCTCATGGCGACAAGCCTGGGTGCATGGTGGCCAGGCTCAGTCCATGACTTGCCCATTTTTAGACCCTCTCCTGACTATTTGAGGAATGTAAGGCAATCTGTAAACTTGATTTGTTGACAAATCAAACTTGAGAAATTTACAGTTTCCCTCAATTTGTTCACTCACCTGCTAGCTCCTTATGCAGACCCCCCAAAAAACTACTAGCAAAATACAATGCAGATCACACCAGTACAAGGAGCAGGATTTAAAAGACTTTTGGAATCTTAAGGGCATGTTTTGCGCGCCTGAAGGGAAAAGACCCCAGTCCGGATGCCTATGCCCCCGATATTGTTGATCCTTGGACCCTCGACGGGGCGTGCTGTGAGAGAGACCACCACACAGCAGCTTTTCATATAAAATTAAAAACAAACAGACTAAGAACACACTGAAGCTTTGTCATGTCTATTGTATTTGCTCCCGTTCCTACAAATGGAAGTTAAAATTCAATGATGGCACACAGATATGGAGGAAAGACTGGTGAGTGTGTGGCAATAACTTCCATTCATGCTTGAGCTTCTCAACGTCAAGCTTTAGTATTTTTATTTAACTTTTTTTTTTTTTTACCTCAGTTAAGCTCAAGCATGCGCTTGTACAGGTATATTGTCGGTTCCAGACTACAGCAGTCTTCACAACTACAGCCTCCTGACAATGAAAGGAGCACCTTTGTCACATCAGCCTAGTTCACACTGAGTCAAACAATCATCTGCACACTCACCTGTACCTCAGGATCACAGGAGACTTGGCTCTGCAGGCAGCTCAGTATTACCCCTCCCCCCAGTACACTACACAGGAAATGGAATTTCATGACTGCATGTACACACTGTCCATAGTGATGGTGATATTAACCTGCACATAAAGGACATTCCTGTCACCTGGGTCTGACTGGGTGCCTCCCTCAACCCCCTCCATAATGGGTCAAGGCCAACTCCTCTGCAGGTGTGAGAGCTTCAGGAGGCCGTCCACCTGTCACCTTCGTGCCAACCTATTTCTTACTGGCTGTAAAACAAGCTATAAACTGGAGCCTAGACACACTACATCCATCATAATGAGTGAACACTAGTGCATTAACTATTAATACATGGGCCTGCCACTTGAAATGATGTTTCTGTATTACATCTTTATTTGCAGCCATGGACACTTCCCTCCCACTGCTACTGCCTCAGTTACATACTGAGTAACCTCCTACTAACTTTAGGTGGCATTCATTTAATTACCAGCTATTAAAAGGCTCACTTCTGACATGTGATGCATCTATACCCTTCTGTATTCATTTTAATATTTAATATTTTTATCAGACACTTAAATAGTCTAATAAAAATACTCATCTAAGAACATCAGACAATGCACATGTACTTACGCATTCCCTCTGTGAGCAGTACGTTACCAGCAGGCTTGCCTGCCTTAGTTGGCTGCTGTGGCGTCTGACTGATTTGTGCTCCCCGAAGGCCAATGAGAACAGCAAAAACATTTCTGTCTTAAGCTGCTTTTTCTTTTGCTTCTTATTAAGGGGGGTTTAGAAGAAACAAGTTCAATAATCTCTAAATAAGAAGATGATTTCTTTCTGATTAGACCAAGAAAAGGCTCCATTGACTTTTTGCTGCTGATATTTGCTTGTGAGGACTGATTCTTTCAGGATCAGAGTACTGAGCATGTGATGAAGGATTGTTTCTTGAGTACTGACTCATTAAGCCATGCCTTAGGACTTTCCCAGCGAGAGGAGGATGGTCTTTCAAATGTATCAGATTTGCATGAAATATGACCGTGTGTATGATATGACACCATAAAAACTGCACATATACAGAGAAAAATTTGCTGCAAGGCACTTTACGCACACTGAGAGCAGAGAAGGTAGATGAGAGAGGTTTGTTGTCTGGTGATGGTTCTGACCGTTTGAATATTGGGTATATTGGGTATGCTTTCATTCTTTAAACTGGTTTATTCTCTTTATGTGTCCTGCTGGTCTTTGATCCAAGCATGTCAATATATGTGCCCTTCATATTTTTGCAGCGAAAGAAGATGAACAGGACAAACTCAACTGTGCCTGTCATGGACAGCGGGCTTTACGTTGCCACAGTGGCCTGTGTGATTACCACCCAGGTCATTAATTTCTCTGTGGGTCTGCCCCTAAACTGCTACATCATCAGACTGCTGCTTTCCAAAGGTGGAGGGGTGGATGTGTCGGTGGTGTTTGCTCTGAACCACACGGCAGCCGAGATCCTCTACGCCCTCGTGGCTCCTCTGTACACTGCATGCATTATAAGCTTAGATCTCTGTGTTGGTAAACTGCTGGGGTTTTGGCTCGGCGTCTCCCTGCCTGCCCGTTACCTGTTTCAGTGCTGGGTGTGCCTGGAACGCTACCTGGCCGTGATCCACCCTGTGATCTTCCTGAGGTTCAAGCCGCTGCGGTACCGGGTGGCATCCTCGGGCGTGGCCTGGGCATGTTCGCTGTGCTTAGGCCTCACCTCCATGTTCACATTTCCCTTTTTGCCCTACAATGCGTTCGGAGCTCTGTATCTCTTCATTTTCCTTCTAGACTCCTTCTGCTGTTTCTCGATTCTCAAGGGCTTGCTGCGGCCTGGGCCCGGAGATGGGGACGGGAAGGACGGGGAGATGAATGTGGCCAAAAAGAAGGCCTTTAAGGTGGTTTCCATGAACCTAGTGATCTTTCTAGTTCAGATCATACCAGTGACTGTCTCCTTTGGCCTTCTGGGCGCTTTGCCCGATGGAGAGTTCCATCTGGGTGTAGCCATCGGTATGACGATCAATATCGCGGCAGGGTTTGTCCATCCAATCTTCATCCTCCACAAGACTGGTAAGCTCTCATTTGCTGGTTGTACCTGAATGAGGAGGCAAACCAGGCCTTAGAAAAATCAATAACTCCCATTATTACATTTCCTTAAATTTAAAATCAGCGCATGGAAATCCGATCTAAATTAAACATTAAACTCACCTTGTGTATTTGCACCAAAATTGCCTATCCATGTGCAACTATAGTCTTACCATCATGTGCATTTTTCTGGCTGTTCATACCAACACATTGAACATGGAGGCAACCTAGCTGTAAAATTACCAATATTTCTCAAAAATACTAAAGAGAGATCTTTATTGTCGAATTTCTTATTGCTGGTCAAGTACCACTTAACCTGCCTTTACTTTAACTGTGTAATATTTCATGGGTGTCCATTTAGTTAATTATAGTGAAGAGTCCGTTTAGCTCTTTATTTCTTTTTCTTGGAAATCAGCTTAGTGCTTGTGCACCTCTGGGTTTGTAAACTGTGTGAAATAAAGAGAGTTAACCTAAATAAAAAAATGGTTTCTGAGTCATAATCAGTTCTTTTTAATGGAGAAATGTATAAATAAATACGACTAAAAATAAATAGCGGTATGTTAGAGAGTTGTTGTTTTAATTGCAGTATTGTGCAAGGACTAGTGAAATAGTAAAATAAAATATATATAATAATCATAATAGTATCAAATATTTTGTCCACTGTTCACCGTCCCCAGGTGTTTGGGCAAATGCCAAAAATATTTGAATGTTTTATTGAAAATATCACAAATTCACCTGGAAATACAGTTTTGAAATCCAAACAAGCCCCCCAAAAAGGACCGATATAGTCACATATGAACACTGCACAGCACACAGTGTGAACGATGTGAAATTCTTCCTGGGATTCCAGACCCCAACCATCGGATCGCAGGGGCAACTCCCTAAGCACTAGGCCACCAGCTGGTTATCATTAAAAATACCCCTTAATTGTTTTGAAAACTGTGCCAAAAACACTCCAACTTGCATGAGCACTTGGCTGAAACACGACAACTTCGTCTCTTTGCATTTAGTCCATTTAGGCTCCAGCTGTTTGCTTTTACAGCCGAAGTTTGCAATTCGCGCTGCTAATCTGCAGGTTCTAGATAACAGCGTGCGAGTGTAGCCTCTGTTATCTAGAACCGCATGTCGCAATAAGAAATTTATATTTAAGATGTATATTTATATTTAAATCAATTCTACAGGGGCCCTGGCCCACTGGCCCCCGTCTAGAACCGCGTATGAATAAGAGCAGCATGTACACTTTGGACCGTTCTAAAATGTATATAATAAAATTTCTTCCATTGAAAATATTGCAACTTTACCTAAAAAAAAGATTTGAATCCAAAAGGGTCCTAAACAAATGTTTTAGATAAATGTAAAAATACGTAATTGTTATAGATAACATTGGACATAAGAATATAGTCTTACTTTCCCACTGATGCACTATACAGTGTACGAAGTCCCTTGTAGATTTGATTCTAGTTAGGCATATGTACTGGGGAGTGGGCTGCCATGGAGATGATACAATGTTATTTCACTACATGATATTCTCCTATTTGGCCCACGATACAATATTATTGGTTCTTTCTCTGTAGTCCAGACAGTCCGTTCGAAGTCTCTGCAGCGTTTCAAGCACTCGGACCTTCTTTTCCATTATCACACCAGATCCCTCACCAAGAACTGCGTCTCTAATTCCTGAGGGGTCTGAAGAGAGAGGACCTCCCCCAGGTCCCAGATATTGTATTTATTCTATTGAAATGTTAATTGTGTCTAACATTAATTGCCTGTAGTTTGTGGGGGAACATTCAAGTAAGACAATATGACCTTGAACCTTGAAGTGTATAAACCACAGCATGCAGTATAATCCTGAGTCCAGCCCTGACATTCAAAATACGACCTGATAGTAATGTGTATCATTTTTCAATGAGAGCTTATCTGACCTGTAGATTTAAATATGGCTAACATTGCAAGAATTTACATAAAATATAATGTGTGTTTGTTTAGGAGAAATCAGATAAAAACTGTGTCTGGTAAAAACTGTGAGAAATAATTTTTCTCTCTTCCTACCACTGAAGCTCACTTACCAAGACATAAAGTCATTTTACCACAGTTTTGCTGATCAGATGTTGTCGCTTTATTTCGATGATCCACTGTAGACGCATATCTTGCCTTTTTGTGTTGCATTCATCAGATAGTAATCTGTTTCAAATGTAAATTTTAAAAAGGCCAGCTGAGTCTAGGGTGGGAAGGCACTGTGTGCTGTGGAGCTCCTCTTTACATTCAGTAAATGTGCTGTTAAGTACCTGCCTGCTGTGTTGAGTGTTCCTCCTCCATGGTGTTAAACAAACTAACAAAATAAATAGCTGTTGGCGTCTCTTACCCCGGACGAGTATGAGGAGGGTAGACTGCTGAGGAATACTTTGTCTTGATTTAGATTATATACAGTATATTTAACATGTATTATTATTATTATTACTATTTTTATTGTTTAGTATAATTTTTATTTAGTACTGTATTCAAATGCAAAAAATGACGAGTAAACCTTTGTTGTTATTTGCATATACAGGTATTCCATTACTGCCATAAAGCATGTAGAGAATGTCCATATATCTTCATACATTGATTAATAAATCTGTACAGGCTTACCTTTACCTGCTGTAGAGCCTCAGTAGGAGAATGATAATGAGGTTAGCAAGGAAAGCTGGAATAGCGCATACAACAGGTTATGTTATATGTAGCAGGTTTTCAAACAAATCACATGTGTGGAGGCTGGGGGTCCTGTGCCTAGCAACACCCTTGGTCTACTGTGTTATGATTGTGTTTTGACGAAAAATGCTGAAAATTCCCTGGTTTTGTCATAAATTATCATTTATACAGAATAATACAAGAGCATTCCTCACTTTTCAGTTGTTATTCTGATTAAACTGATCCATAAAAATTGTTTCCATAGCAACATGTATTGCATTCTGAATTTAGAAATGACGGCTGAACATCCAACAATAAGGGCAGCGTGGAACTTCGTTTATACACTGACACATCCACTACTACGGGGCAAAAAATCAACAGATTATCAAGGAGACAAGTAGTTTGATGGGGTTTCTCAAAATGTGGTATTGAAAAAAAAAGTAAGATTTGTTAACTATTTTCTCCATGCAAACATGATCACTGAGAGAATATTAGGAAAAATTAAACAAATATATCAGATTTGCATGAATGTGACTCAGTATATCATGTTTGATCGGACAAAATGGATATAAACCCAGAGGTCATTTCCACACATTCACAACTTGATGCCAAGCAGAGAGAGCAAAGGTAAACAGAAGTGCAGTGTTTTAGGCTTTGAGTAACCTATGCTTAGACTGGAGGTTTTTTAAATGTGTTTTTTTTTCTATTATGCATGTAACATACACACGTTTAGAGATAACATTGTGTGCATGATCTCTTGCTGTCCATAACATGAGTGTTCATCTTTTGTTTCTGCAGGAAGATGAACTTGACTGGGACGGATTCAGTTAGTTTTGTGTTTAACAGTATCTCATTTGTTACGAGATCCGTCTTGATCATCCATTTCTTCCTGGGCTTTTCACTTAACTGTGTCGTCTTCCTCCTTCTTTTCAAAGGCAGAGGATTGGACAAGTCTGTGGTTTTTGTTCTCAATCAGACGACTGCTGAAATCCTCTTCTCCATGTCGTCATTTCTGTGCGCCACATTTGTGAAAGATCTTGAAGCTCCTAACCTGGGCTTGCTGTTTCTCTTTGATATCAGCATGTCCGCTCGTCTCCTGTTCATGTGCTGTGTGTGTCTGGAGCGTTACCTGGCCGTGGTCCACCCTGTGACTTTCTTGAGGTTTAAGCCACTCAGGTATCGGGTACTGTGTTCGGTTTTGGGCTGGGTGTGTGTCCTAGTACTGGGAATCATTGCATATGTGTTACTTTCTGCCTTTATGGTTTTGGCAGCCACAAGCATCGTCATTTTGGCTGTTGAGTTCTTCTGTTGTGTGTCCATTCTGAGAACACTGAGGCGTCCAGGACCAAGGGATATGGAGGGTGAGCAGGTCGAGATGAACGCTGCCAAAAAGAAGGCATTTCTGATCGTCTGCGTCAACCTGCTGACATGTTTGATTCAGAACATCCCAATAGCGGCATCATACATCATTGAAGGAAATCAGCCTGGAAATTACAGTTCAGTGACAATTACTACAACAGTCAATATTTTTGTTGGGTTTGTGCAACCGGTCTTCATTCTGCACCAAACAGGAAGACTGTCTTTTACAAGATGCACTTAAATGGAATTACAGTGATCAGAGTCACAGATTCACTTCAGCAGAAAATATTTCTTTTTCATTTTACTGACCATAACTTTTCCTATTGCTAATATATTGTTCTTTATTTTCAGATTTAACTAATGCTTGGTCAAAAAATCTTCACTTGTTAAATGTACAATTATATAACACCTAAATCTGTAAATGTTCCCATTTGTAGTCTCTCTACTCGAATATAAATGACTGTATCTTGTCTATAGTGATGGAAGAATTTCTGCCAAGTTAAACTGTATGAGAGGTCTTTGGTTGCTACTGATTTTACATAAACATTATCTTTCTGTAGTTCATTTGTTTCTTCTAGTCCCTGACTAGTCAAAATGAATCAGGCAAAATGTCTTAAGACTTGTGAGGATTCTCTGTGCTAGAAATGACTTAAAACTGTAACAGTAATCATTTGTGTAAGTATGATCAATAATATGTTTAGGAGAAACTGTTGTACCTGTTTCTCTCTAATGATCTGTGTGAAGGTATTAGAGTGCCCTAAGATCTTCCTTTGGAAGTCAAGTCAGCTCCTTTATCTCTTTGTCCTGTACCTCAAACGTTTCCTGAACTCTATTTGCAGTGAGGCAGAATGTGTCATCCTGCTGAAAGAAGCCGTCCAGTCAGCCTCAATGACCATCATCCAGTGGTCCTGACGTCGGAGGTGATGAAATGTTTTGAGGGACTTATGAAGCACAACATCTGCTCCGTCCTTCCCGCCAACCTCGACCTGAACAATCGATCCACCAGGGATGCTCCCCAGGGCCGCGTGCTGAGCCCCCTTTTATACTCCCTCTACACCTCCGACTGCACGACCAGACACACCACCAACTCCATTGTGAAGTTTGCAGACGACACAGTGGTGGTGGGCCTTGCTTTCAGGAATGATAAGAAGGCCTACCAGAGTGAGGTTGATGGCCTGGGAAGTGGTGTGAGGAAAATCAAATCTCCATGAACATTAACAAAACCAAGGAGATGGTGACTGACTTTAGGAGAAAGTGGGGTTTTACTCCAAATCAAGGGTACCCCATGGAGAGAGTCAGTTGCTTTAAGTACCTTGGTGTCCACATCACTGAAGACCTTACCTGGAACACACACTGACTTTCTCACTGCCAGAGCCAGACAACACCTCCACCATCTGAGGCGGTTAAACAGACTCAAGGTTGCCCCCATCATCCAGAAAATATTCTACACGGGAGTCATAGAGTGTATCCTGACTGGAGACATCACAGCGGAGTTCTGTACAACAGCTGAAAGTCCTACAGAGGGTGCTGTGTGCAGCAGAAAGCACCATCAGGTCACCTCTACCAACCCTGCAGTCATAGGTGCAGAACTCCAGATCACAAGAGACTCCAGCCGCCTTGCACACAAACTGTTCAGACTGTGAGGCCACGGAGATGCTTCTGCAGCTTAAAAACGAAGTCTGCACGCTTCAGGAGACGTTTCTATCCACAAGCAATCAGACTTCTGAACCACTGCACATAACTGGCAACACCACACACACACACACACACACACACACACACTCTTTTTCACTCTCCCTTCCTCCAACTCTTAGAGCTTTTGAACATCTGCAGTTTCTTGTACATGTTTGTCATTTTTCTTGTACATATTTGTCAATTTTGTAAAATGTATAAAAAATATATCTCATCTTTTGGAATTATATTTCTATTTGCTTACATTTATTGATGCACCGAATGGATTGTTTTGGACCAAAACCGAAAATAAAATACCAAAAGAAATAATTATTAAATTATTAAAAGAATATTTTATAAAACTATTAACATATTTATTTAGTGTTCAAACAATGCACAATATAATATATAATCTGACATAAAATATTTTACTTGGCCCCACTCATGAATAGGCTAAAAGTAAGATAGCTGAAATATTATACAATTAAATGTCTTCTCTCATAAAACAAGGATTCAAGTGCATTTTAATAATCTGAAGTGCTTTAAAAACTAGTGAAAAATAGAACAACATTCTCTGGAGTCCTTTAACAAAATGTGTATTAAAAGAGAGACTGGCAGCCCATATCTTCTGTGCTTCATACTCTGTGCCTTTGTGGGTCCACCTCTCTAGAAATGTCGGCTTTCCACGCTTTAAAAACGGCTTTCCGAGTGTCTTTCTTATGGGGGTTTCCACTGACTGGTACCAGCTCGGTTTGGTGCAACTCTACTCGCTTTTTTACTTCTCTGTATCTAAAATCTTAACGTTAGCATTGGCGCTAGTGTTAGCATTAACGCTAACTAACGCTAACGTTGCTTCTGTAAGCCTTCTCTGGTGCCAATTGTCTCCGTTTTGTGACAAACAGTCACAAACCAAGGATAAGAAATAAGACCCCTCTGATTTCCTCCATGCTGCTGATTGTAATGATGCCGGGTTGTTTACCTCAGATTGTTTACCTCCGCTCCCGCTGCTGCTCAGAATGTTTGGTCGCTATAGCAACCAGCTGTAGTGGAAAACTGAACGTCCGAAACCAAACTGAACATAGTAGAACTGAACGGAACCGAGCTGGAACCAGTCAAAGGAGAACCCCCTTTAGATTTATGGAAATGCGCCACACAGCAGACATAATGACTGTAATCCAGTCTGGCTCCTGCACTCTGCGGTTGTGTTGATTGCGTCATCACTGTTTCTGTCACGTGAAAAAAATATTTCGGTCAATACCGAAAATGCTTTTTTTGCTATTTTCGGCCTGATTTTTTCGGTGACCGAACATTCGGTGCATCCCTACTTATATTGTATCGTCTTGTTAGCAGAGTGTAAAACCATACTTGAGTCTTGAGTAGTACAGATACCTTACTGTAAAAATGAATCCAATTCCAATAAGACTTGAGTCAAAGTATTTTACTCAAACTGAATGTGGGCTCATAAAACACCAAGAAATGTAAAAAACAAGAAACTGTTTATTTATGAGGTTTGATTTCCTAATATAGAAATGAAATTGAACACCTCAATATTTCAAAATAGCACATTTAGGTAAATAGCATCCAGTACCTTCAGCACCCACAGATGGCGATATCGCTTCTTCCACCCAAGAAACTAGCCGTGGCAGATAAAGATGCCGACTTGTGGCGCACAATCACGATGTAATGAGTAACGGTAAGGGTCCGTTCAGATGTAGATGCACCTTTATGTTTCTTATACATTTGGATTTTATCAATTTAATATTAACAAATATAATCTGGAAACGTCAGTGCAGACATCTCTCGGGGGCCCGGACACCAGGTTGGGAACCACTGCCTTACGTGATCTTAAATCTAAATATTAAATATGAAAAGTATATCTCACACTCTAAATGTGAAACTTCACAGTTAGATAGGGCTCTGTGAGACCTTTCCAACGACCCCTCGAAAACCGTTATTCGCCAAAAACCATTCACCTCGACTAAAGCAATGGGACACGAGGTAAACAGTTTTCGGGGATTATTATGGAAACGAGGGGTTGTTGTAAAGAGTGTGAGATATAAATAAATAATTCCATAAAAAGAACATTGTTTACGAGTTATGACTCATGAGTCACAGCACCCAAGTCCTAGTCAAGTCTCAAGTTGTTGAGGGCAAGTCTAATGTCAAGTCACTAGTCTTTATTTGTGCGTCTCAGACCTGAGTCCCCATCTCCGTCAAATATATACAAAACAGGATCTAAAATCCTTGGAACAGAACAGCCTTACACAGATTTTTCCGTGTGCTACCACTCTGTAGGTGAGTAATCAGTCTGACAATGGGGTGCAGCCTTGGTTTGTGGAAGACAGACACAACTAAAGACAAGAGCATATGTTGGCAATTCCAAACTGTGGCCCAGACAAACTGATTGATCAAAGGTTCACTGACTGCTGGCCCTGATGTTGACTGCTCCGCTTCTTTGACCTCCTTGATTGTACCTTCAGAAGGAAACGTGAAACCTCCATTGTTTTTAATGTGAGCAAGTGGTTGCTTTGTTTAAGGGTCAATGATGTGACGCCTAAATATTCTGTCCGGCTGTATTTTTTTTTACGTTTAAAAAAGGTTTAAATGTACAAAAATATACGTTCTGTATGTAGTACTTCGCTCATATCTGTACTCCAACTTTTCAAAAATCAGGAGTTATTTGTAATTTTTCAGTGTCAAAATATCATGCGGTGCGACCGTCCAGCCATGACTGCTGTTCTGAAAACTTCTTTCAAATTATTACAAATCTACTAAAATTCATTTTATGCCCTATTTGGCATAATTTACAGTGTTTTGTATTCCTGTACAAAATTCCAAAACATTTGCGGTTATATTTCTATCATAATGTACAAAAAAACTTTGTCCGACGATGTCCATTTCATTAAATATCATGTGGTGTGACCATCACGAAATTACAATTATGGTGGAACTACTCAAAGACAGGAAGTTGCATCATCCACCATTTTGTCATAGACCTATGGAAGCTGAAGGCAGGTTTGTAACTCTCTCAGTTTTTTTTTTTTTAAAAGAACCCTTTTAAATGCTGTAATGGAGTTGCCATATTTGGATGTCATGTTGTATGACCTCAAAAAAACAGTGGATTTAAGTTATTTCCACAAATATGTATTTTTATCATAAATTTCATAGTGACCTTTTGTGGGAAATTGGCTTGTTTTGCTTAGGTGGCTAATCCTATGTCAGTAAGATTTGACTGAACTTGAAAATGTCATATGGTGCGACCAACTATCATGTGGTGCGACCACTTCAGATTGTTTTCCATCATAGATATATGTCCTAGATTGGTAGTTTTTGTGCTTTTTATATTCAACTGATGATTGATAAACATAAAGTACTTAATTTTAGAATTAATTGGAAAAAAAAATTATATAAATTGAGTCATTTTGCTAATTTTTCAGAAACAATAATTAGTTCATCTTTGTATAATATAAAAAATATAAGAAGAATATAATATAAGAAGAATATAAGAAAGCATTGCTGTTTCACTTGTGCAATCATGCAATTATTAGCAATTTATTAATTATTATGTATTTAATTAACTCATTTAATCTATTTTACCAGATGCCACTGCCAAGCAAAGTAAAAACCACTCATCACAGGCAGCGATTTTTGTAAATGTTTTTTTTTTTTTTAAATTGAGAAAGCACATGTACATGTACATAAGTATTCACAGCCTTTTCCATGAAGCTCAAAACTGAGCTCAGGTCCATCCTGTTTCCGCTGATCATCCTTGAGATGTTTCTGGAGCTTAATTGGAGTCCACCTGTGGTAAATTCAGTTAATTGGACATGATTTAGGAAAGGCACACACCTGTGTATATAAGGTCCCACAGTTGACAGTTCACGTCAGAGCACAATCCAAGCATGAAGTCAAAGGAATAGTCTGTAGATCTCCAAAACAGGATTGTCTCAAGGCACAAATCTGGGGAAGGTTACCAAAAAATGTCTGCTGCTTTGAAGGTCCCAGTGAGCACAGTAGCCTCCATCATCTGTAAGTGGAAGAAGTTCGAAACCACCAGGACTCTTCCTAGAGCTGGCCGGCCATCTAAACTGAGCGATCGGGG
>JBBJLR010117954.1:0-19937 GCA_037577145.1 Brachypetersius gabonensis | reverse complement strand
TCACACTACACTACACTACACTGCACTATACTACACTAGACTACACTACACTACACTGCACTACATCACACTACACTACACTACACTGCACTATACTACACTAGACTACACTACACTACACTGCACTACATCACACTACACTACACTACACTGCACTATACTACACTAGACTACACTACACTACACTGCACTACATCACACTACACTGCACTACATCACACTACACTACACTACACTAGACTACACTACACTACATTACACTACACTATATTCATTTGGCAGATGCTTTTATCCAAAGAGACTTACAACACAAGGAAACATGCAAGTTTCAGGACAGACAGAGAACTAGAGGATAGTTCTAGAGGAGTTTGGTGTGAGAACCAGAGGAGAGTTCTAGATTAGTTCAAGGTCAGAACCAGAGGAGAGTTCTAGAGGAGTTCAAGGTGAGAACCAGAGGAGAGTTCTAGAGGAGTTCAAGGTCAGAACCAGAGGAGAGTTCTAGAGAAGTTCAAGGTCAGAACCAGAGGAGAGTTCTAGAGGAGTTCAAGGTGAGAACTAGAGGAGAGTTCTAGAGGAGTTCAAGGTGAGAACCAGAGGAGAGTTTTAGAGGAGTTCGGTGTAAGAACCAGAGGAGAGTTCTAGAGGAGTCCAAGGTCAGAACCAGAGGAGAGTTCTAAAGGAGTTCAAGGTGAGAACGAGAGGAGAGTTCTAGAGGAGTTCGAGGTGAGAACCAGAGGAGAGTTCTAGAGGAGTTCAAGGTGAGAACCAGAGGAGAGTTCTAGAGGAGTTCAGTGTGAGAACCAGAGCAGAGTTCTAGAGGAGTTCGTTGTGAGAACCAGAGGAGGGTTCTAAGTGCTAAAATCTTTTTGTAAGAGTGGTGTAAGAACATAGATAGACCATCAGGAGAGGTGGCCTCTCTGAACAGATGAGTCTTTAGGAGGTTTTTGAAGAGAGATTCTGCTGCTCATTTCTTTGGCAGCTCATTCCACCAGCGGGCAGACAGGAATGAGACCAGCCCCTACACCGACGGCCCCCTTCATCTAGTCCTCCTACCTTCTTCTTATTTCTTCACTTTGTCTACTTTTTCAGTTCCACTGAACATATAGATGCAATTTAAAGTTTACAGTTACAGACTGTAGTTCATCTGTTTCTCCAAATCATTAGTTAGCCCCCCTTTACCCCTTCATCAATGTTTATGCTCAGACACACAGAGACACAAAAGTAAGAACAATGAAACATATAAAGTCAAAATAAAACTCAAGGAAATGCTATAGAAATAAATAGATTTTCTTGTAAAGTAGTTTACTAGTTAACACAAATGGTGGTTTAGAGTTGTCCTCTATATCAAATCTGTTATTGAACATAAAAGTGACATAAGTAGGGATAAGTAGGGATACTGCACAT
This sequence comes from Brachypetersius gabonensis, assembly GCA_037577145.1. Classification (NCBI taxonomy): domain Eukaryota; kingdom Metazoa; phylum Chordata; class Actinopteri; order Characiformes; family Alestidae; genus Brachypetersius; species Brachypetersius gabonensis. The sequence continues at coordinate 18,533 of JBBJLR010117954.1, read as the reverse complement.
AATAATAAATATATTACTGTTTAAAGTTGTACATCTGAGTAGCAGTTGGTTATTGCACAGATTACTGTGTGTGGGTGTGTGACGGGGGAGGAGTTAGAGTGTGTGTGTGCACTGCTGGGGGTTTCCACTCACCGTCCACTGTGTCTGACACATCACACATGTTGGTCTACCTTGCAGATGTAAGATTAATGACGATGGTAATCGGATGCAGCACAGTTTGTCCTTATGACCTTCATTAGTGTTCAGTTTCTGGACGCAGGTCACTCTTGGCTGGATATTTTTGATGGTTGGACTATTCTCAGTCCAGCACTGACACTCAGGTGTTGATATCAGCTGAAGCAAAGGGCAATCTGGTTTAAAGGACCTTAATTAGAGCTTAATTCAAGGTTTTAGTGAGGACCTCTCAGGCATGCAAACTAGCATGACACCTGTGGGCTTTCTGTCGCCCCTGCTTTGAGCTCATCCCTCACAAGGTGTTGGATTGGTTTAGAAATGTCACTTTCTGTCTTCCCACTGGAACAGATCCACAGACATCTGAGACTAGCAAGAGAACATCCCCTACAGCCTCCAAATGTTGAGAAACAGCCCTGATCCAGACTTATTACATCCCAAGAATTCAGTAACTACATGGAAAGTAATACAAATAGTACTGAATTAATAGCAGCACTTATCATTCTTAAAAAAGCACATGTAGTGAAATGTGTCCATTAGAGTGTGCAATACAGTTAGCAAATCATTTAAATTAAAGAGAAATTTGAAAAGGCTGAAATTTGAAAGATGAGAAAATATGCAATCTTAATTAGGGTAAAAATATTGTCCAATACATGCATATATTAGGAAAACACTATCCAAAATATCTAACTGTGTGATTAGTGCTGGAGCAGTCCTGAGTGATTATATAACACACATACTATACACTGAGACACAGAATAGCAACATTAGTGTAACTAAAGAAGGCTTTGGCTTCATCTCAGCTGATAGTTTATATGTGGTTTGATGGGGGAAAATGTACAGTACAAATTTGATTTATACTGTACATAATTTGATTTGCAGCAAACGATTGCTGCAAACGATCACATGTTACGTGAACATGAAAGAACAGTGGCCTCTTCAAAATATGATTAAATAATATGCAGCAAGTCAATCTAAATCCTCTATCAGCTGGAAGAGACCCTTTGAACATATTTGACAATTGCTCTCGTGGAGAAGGGAGTAACGTCAGTTCGTTTTGGCTTCTAACGAGCGGGAGCGGATTTGCATAAGCGGGTATTAGCCTACAGTTTAGCCACTTCTGATGCAAAGACAGATCAGTTGCTCTGTCGGTGTGAATCGTCTTCAGGCTCGTATCTTGTTCTCTCAGTTCTGTTGCCTTTGTTGGCTTTTGGGTCCCTTTGTCTCGATCTTTTATGGGCGAGGGCGGTTCCGCGGTGTGAGGGAAAGAGGAGGACCAGAGCCGGTGGAAAGAAAGCAGAGTTAATGCAACTTTCCATCATGGTTGAAGCACATGATTGCAGCTCCTGTATCCTGCATGCTAATGAGGCTTCCAGTTCTCTGTGCCTGATCCACGCGGAGCAACTTCTGCGCCGTGTCAATCCACAGCTTCCTTAAGTAAGGGATTTTACCTGCTGAGGGGAAAAATATGCAGCTGTCTTCCAGATCTATAGAAGAGAAATTCATTTGCTGGCCTCAGCTTAAACAGCAGGACCTGCTCATTTGAATGTGTTTGATGGGGAATGATTGGCTGACACCGTAGTTCAAAGCTTAAGAGCAGCATTTCGACATTCATGACACCTGACAAACTGCACTTATTGGTTTTTAATGCAGGTTGCGACCCAGTTAAACTGAGAAAAATGAACATTGCCGTGCTGTTCAAGAGGCTGTGTCTTAGCCTTCGTTTTGTCAAGCTTTCGTTTTGCGCTTGTAAAATCATTTAGCAACTAATTATTACAGGAGTGAACAATGGTTCATGATTAAAGCGTGATTGCACTCACATAAAATGTCATTTTAACATGATATCTATCTTAATTTCTTTTCTTTTGGCAAGAATGATGTGTATTTTATTTAAGTGCAGTCTTATAAAGTAAAACTGGCAGAGAATATCACCCAGACAAAGTTTTAAGACAATGAACATCCAGGACAAAATTCTAATAAAACTAAAATCCAGAATATAATAAATTCAATATCAAGAATAACATTTTAATGGAATTCATTTACAGAATGACGTTCTAATGAAATTCTTATATAAATTAATATTCAGACTGAAGAAAAATTAATCAGTCAAATGAAGTTTTAATAAAATGAACATCAATAAAAAACATGGTTGACATTCGGAGCTGTGGTGCAGCAGGGTGTGGCAAGTGATCCCTGGCAAATGAATTCAAACTTTTAGAAGCAATCTGCAGCAGACTGGCCGAATTTGGCCTGGTGAAACTTTCTGTCCCAACCTTTGAAAAGTGCCTCAAGGTTGCAAGGATTTAGCCTTCGATTGCTGGGCCTCTGGCGGTTCAGTCTGGCGCTGCTCTGTGGAGATGGACTCAGCAGTGGCTGAGGATGCTCTCCGACAGGTCTGCGGAAGTGTTTATTCAGCTCTGTCAGGCTCCGTTAGCGGCTGTGGGCTACAGCTGATGACTGCAGACACACTGCGGGATCTTCTGGGGCTTCATACAGCTTCTGGCATGGCTGTCCAATCCCCTAAAAAGACGTGTGTATTCTATCTGAACTCTCATTAACTTTCATGTTTTACTCCATTTCCCTCCCCAGCTGTGTCATAGCAATGTGGAGGGAAATCAATGACCCTGCATTGCCTTGACACAGTGAATACTGCGGCCTAATCGCCCACCAGGAAGACTCAAATAAGAACATAAATGTGTATTTCATATGCATCATGAGTTTGGTCTGAAGCAAAATGAACCCAAAAATTCAAAAACACATCTGGTAAATGGATTTGGTTCTGCATGTTTCACTGAAGGCCAGATATACTAAGTCCTCAGGGCCAAGTCCTTATAGGAATAAATGGGTGGGGTAATTCTCTCAAGTATTAAACAGTGTGACCATAGAGTGCTATTTGTGTTCTAAGGAGTATTTAATAGTGAACATGATAAGAAATGGGCACCCAGCTCTTCTGATGTCTTAGTGTGTGTGAGAACTCTAGCAGCAGCATGTTGAATGTGCTGTAATTTGGCAGGTGATTTGCCAGGGAGCACATTACAGCAATAATCTAAGTCGGATGTGACAAAGGCATGAATGAGTGTTTTGGCTCTAACATTAAGTGAAGGATGAAAATGAGCAATATTCTGCGGGTGGCGGAATGCTGTCTTCATTGCAGAGCGAACATAAGCTATAAATGTGAGTCAAGGATCCAAGATCATCAGCATTTGAAGAGGGATCTAACAAGGCTTTAGACAGATTGCATTCGTCCAGAATTTTGTCAGGTACACAGGCTTCCAGGACAGGTTGAGGTATGACTGAGGTATGATGGGTGCTAGCATGTCATTGACATGGTAATTCAACTTGGCCATGACATGAGAATGAAGCCCGAACCCAACCCAGATATATGCAGGTCTTTAAACGCATCCCATTGCCCTGTTTGAACTGCCAGGTTTCCAGAGAAGGTGAGGGGTTGGGGTATGACTGAGGTATAATGAGTGCTAGCATGCTATTGGCATGGCCATTCAAACAGGGTCATTAGATGGGAGCTGCACAAGCATGAGACTGAGACTCAGAAAATCATGAATACCTTTTTTCATGCAGCTACTGTGTAGCAAACTGAATGTATTTGAATGCTTGAAGTGCTGGGTAGGTGGGACAAATGTAACATAAATGTAGAACCAGTCAAAGATCAGGTACATCATGAATTCTTCCCACCAACCTTGTCTGGGGTCCTGAGCTAGCTCAGCTAACCTGAGCATGGTGTGTTAGCATTGAACCATGTCTGTGCAAATAATATCATTGGAATTTTGTGAATTTTCTTGAGTGAAATGTCATTTGCTTCAGTGGCATTTGCCATGATGAGAAATATCTGACGAGAAAGAATATCTGACTTTGCATCTTCTATATAGCGCTACAGCACAGGTTACAGTGACCTCTGAAGGACAGAAGCTCTTAATATCTGAACCAGAGAAAATGCACCTAAACATGGCTGTATTACATTTCTGAGAAGAAATGAGGGGTGCGTATGGATGAGAGTGAGTGAGGCCATCAGAAAAACTACTGCATCAACAAATGAGAAGGACAATTGTTCTTTATTACACACTGAGCTGACAAGATGCCAAAATCAGAGCCTGGCCAGTCTGCCAATCAGTCAATGTCCAGTACAGAGAGACACGGCCCGTGTAGGTACAGAGGACAGGACACATGCGATGAGGACAGGACAAAGGCAATGAGGACAGGATGCCGGTGACAAGGACAGGATGCTGGCGATGAGGACAGGATGCAGGTGACGAGGACAGGGTACAGGCGATGAGGACAGGAAGCAGGTGATGAGGACAGGGTGCAGGCGATGAGGACAGGATGTAGGTGATGAGGACAGGATGCAGGTGATGAGGACAGTACACCGGCAACAAGGACAGGATGCAGGTGATGAGGACAGGATGCCGGCGACAAGGACAGGGCGCAGGCGATGAGGACAGGATGCAGGTGATGAGGACAGGATGCAGGTGATGAGGACAGGACACCGGCGACAAGGACAGGATGCTGGCGATGAGGTTCAGGGTGCAGGTGATGAGGACAGGGCGCATGCGATGAAGACAGGACGCCGGCGACAAGGACAGGATGCAGGTGATGAAGACAGGGCGCCGGCGATGAGGACAGGGCGCAGGCGATGAAGTTCAGGGTGCAGGTGATGAGAGGACGCCGGCGACAAAGACAGGATACAGGTAATGAAGACAGGGCGCCTGCGATGAGGACAGGGCGCAGGTGTATGTGAATCCAAAACTAAATATACTTATTGGTTTACTGACTGAGTTAGCCTAGCTGCTACTAGCTCACTGGCTAACTGCAGCTGTACATATGACAGTACACTACCTCCAAACACCAGTTATCCACAGAAGGTTGTGGTTTTGAATCCCAGGACTGCCAGTAGCACCACTGAGGTTCTCTTGAACAAGGTACCATGCCTACACACTGCACCCTGGGCGCTGTGTTGCTGGCTGGCTGCCCGCAGCTTCACTTGGGTTAATGGCTTAAATGCAGAGAACAGTTCTGTTCTGTGTGCTGTGGTGTGTTCATGTGTGACAAATGGACACTTTACACTTACTCTCAATAATTATCTGACATGTTCACGCCCGTGTCATTGCTGTATGTAGTTAAACTTGCTAACTCCACCAACACTGAGGATTTTTTTCATCACCAGTCTTCCATATCAGCCTCAGCTACACTATTTCAAACAGCAAATGTTTCGACTGACTGTTCCTTGAGGGTTACTCTCTTCACTCAGAAGCATCCAGCTCTTAAAAAAGCCCCTGAGTGAGAGGAACAGAGGAGAATGTGTTGTGGGCAGAGTTTAACAGCTGTCATTCTGAAAGATAGCAATGATTCCCATGTTCATTTCAGCCACATTAAACCACATATTGCCTTCACATGTTCACGCGTTGGTCCCTGAGTGTTTAACAGTTTGCTTGAAATCTAAAAGTGAAAATGCAGGCAGTGCTGTGTTTATATTGTTGTGGATGGATCTGTGGAGGCACTCAGACGCTGTTATTATGCAAAACACATAAGTACCGGCTCTCTCGCTGCAACTTATCAAACGCTTTATAGCTCACAGAGTGCTTGAGGAATCTACACTCACTGCACACTTACACTTGGAGCTCCTCTTTTTGCTGGTTTACAGCAAGAGACTGAAGCCTGACTGTGATGGACAGTGCGTGTCAGATCCTCTAGATTTTCCTCAGTGCTCAGTTTCTGACCACAGAGTCTCTCATCTCTTAATGTTTTATGTAGGACCACTTTTAAACTAGTAGTGGCACCGACACTGACTCTGATACACTCGTACCAGAGCCACACACTCCTCCACACACACACTACCATGTCAAGTCAAGTCAAGCAGAGCTTTGTCATGCCAGCCATATACTTTAAGTACACAGTGAGACAAAATATCGTCTTCCTGGACCATAGATGTAACAGACACTACACAACAGCTGCCCTCACACAGATCAACATCTGGGGGCAAAAAGAGAGAATGAATTATAATTAAACCTATAGATATAAATATATTTCTGGATGTCAGTGTCGCTGCTGTGCTTAGAGTGATACTGTTGGTAAGGAGGTGTTTATAATAAAGTGGAAATACAGATCCAATAAAAATCCAAAACAGATGGAATTACAAGGTAAGGGTTTCCAATAAAATAGCTAGCATGAGGAAGTATAAAGTCTATGTTTCCAATAAAGTGGTCAGTGTGTGAAATAACAGGATAGTATTATTTCACTAGGCAAGAGACGCAATTACAAGGTAGATGTTTCCAATAAAGTGGCCAGTGTGTGGAGGAATAGGATAGGGGTTTCCAATAATAAGGCCAGAGATGGAAGTACAGGGTAAGGGAGTCCAACAAAGTGACTGGCATGAAGAGTATATGGTCTATGTTTCCAATGAAGTGGCCAGTGTGTGGAAGTGCAGGATAGGGGTTTCCAATATTGAGGCCAGAGATGGAATTACAAGCTGGATGTTTCTGTTATAGTGGTCTGTGTAAAGACAAGGTCTGTGTTTCTAATAAAGTGACTGAAAGTGAGAGAAAAAGGGTGTTTCTCGGTGGATAATGAGTTTATACAGACAGAGAATGTTGGTGCTTTATTTCAGACATTCTTCTGGCTGTAAAATCAGCTGCCGAAAGCTAAAAGAGGATGTTTCTTATCCTGACTTCTCAATTTGAACTTTTGGAGAAAAAACTCTGACTGCCTTCAGATTGATTTAGGCTTCAGAACGCTCCATGTTCCTGAAAGTCACTATCTTGTGGAAGATATTCTGCACTGACCTGACATTTCTGTGCCTCAAACTGTGTAGCCCAGGATTGTGCTGTGTCTGTGCCTCCGCCCAAATCTCAGGCCTTCATCTCTCCTCAACCTGATAAATTTCCTTCCACCCATAAACACCCCTCAGCCTCCGGGGGCTGCAGGCCTGCTGAGCTCAGGCCATTGATTCCAGGCCGTTATTCTTTCTGAGCGGGGACCATGCAAATGTCAACCAAAAAAAGCCAAAAAGGGAACATTGATCCATGCATGAAATCATATTATCAGGAAAGCACAGAGCAATAGTGTTTGGATTAGGGGAATTTCAATGGCGGCGCCACAGTGGTGTTGCTCCAGTGTCTGGAATGAATGAAATTGGAAAAGCTTTTTAAGTAAACAGTAAAAGGAGGGAGCGGTTCCACAGTAAATCATCATCGCAGCGAGAGTAATGCATTATGAAACACATGAAAAACCACAATATTGATCATTTCTGAGAAAACGTCATGCCCGTGCATGCCACTATTGATCAAATATGACTGTTCTCCTTTTAAGACCACCAAGCTACTGGCAGTGTTTTGTCCCACCACTTATAATATATGCAAATGAATCACTCTGGGTCATCAATTCCTCCCTATGTATTGAAACATTTGTTAATTATTAAAAGGTAATTAATCACACCTCTGTCAGGAATTCTGGGACAAATGGAGCACCAGGCATCATAGATTAAGACACTTCTGTGCTCTTTAAATAGAGCTGAAGAGCTCAGGGAGGGAGGGAGAGGGAGAGAGAGAGAAAGAGAGAGAGAGAAGGAGAGAGTGAGGGAGGGAGGGAGAGAGGGAGGGAGGGAAGGAGAGAGAGAGAGAGAGATAAAGAGAGAGAGAGAGAGAGAGAGAGAGAGAGAGAGAGAGAGAGAGGGGAGGGAGGGAGAGAAGGAGAGAGAGAGAGAGAGAGAGAGATAAAGAGAGAGAGGGAGAGAGAGAGAGAGAGAGCACTTTGCATGTGATGTCCTTTTACATATTTCGAATGCTATCAATCAACATTTGGAGGGTGGCTTTGCATAGCAAGCAGGGCTGTGCAGCGCAGACACTCTGGATTTTAGTATGTTTCAGCTTTCTGTAGTCTGGCTGAAATCTACACTACTTACCACCATCATTTGCAGCTTCTCTCTTGGTGTTCAAAGACCACCTGCTTTGAGAAACGTGTTTTTTAAATGGTGGACTCCTTTAGGGTGTCCGTTTGGTTTAAAAATGGTGGGAACACGCCAAGTGTGTTTGTTGATAGGGGATACAATGGGGGGTCTTTGGTGAGCGAATATATTGACTGACACACAGGTGGGGGGTTGTGTGGTAAACGCATTTCTCTACCTTGGGTTGGATGGGAATGACCTCATGTCACATGGGAATGTCACATAACTTGCAATTAATTTCTCTGTGTTCAAAGACCCGCTGCTCTGAGAAAAGTGTTTTTAAATTGTGGACTTCTTAAGGCTTTATTGTAACAGGTGTCCATTTGGTCTGAAAAGGGGTGGGTACTTTGGCAAGTGTATTTGTCAAGGGGGGAGGGGAAGAGAGGGGGGTTTGGTGAGTGAGGGGTTATGTGGTGAGCATATGTGTCTGCCTTGGGATGGATAGGAATAACCTCTACACTTATGATAACATAGTATTAGTATTTGTGTCAGATATCCACCCCTTTCTATTGAAAACTTCTGTTAATAAAGGCATGAATGACCTTGACCCAGGAGTGTTTCTAGATTAGTTGAACTGAGGCCAAATTGAGTGCCATAGTCCACTCTGTTTCAGAACAGTCTGCATTAAGACCAGCCATTTTATAGCTCAGTAAGTCATGCTGTGTCTTGAACCCCATCCACAAATTTACCCCACCTTAATGAAGAACTGTCTTACCCACATTTGTAACTTCTTTCATCTTGTTCAAAGCCCCTGTGCCTTGAAAAATTGTTTTTTTTAATGTTGGGCTTCTTTAGGTTTTATTGTCTCTGGGGTCAGTTTGATTTGAACCAAGCTGGGAATCACGCCAAACATGTGTTTGTCAGAGATGGTGTACATTAGTGTGGGACAGGTGGGTCAGCCCAGCCCAGCTGGGGGGTTATGTGGTGAAACTATAGCGTTTTCTAAACACCAAGGAGACAGGAGTAACAAAAAGGTACATAATGACCGACAACGCAGGTCAGTAATACACCAAACTAAATACTTAACCCCAAAACCCACAAACCAATGAAGAAACACAAACGCTTGTCTCCGGAGCACACCAGCAGCTGCAACTAATAATACACTTAATCAAAGCCGGTGGGCTCAGATGTATCGTAACCTAAACCCCTAGCGGCCACCCACTGTCACAGTCCCCAGCCCTGACAAGTACCTAGTGTGTTTGTTAACTGGGGAGAAGCACTGCTGAGTATATTTGTCTACCTTTAGATGAATGGGAATGACCTCTGCACTTATTATAACAACATCGATTAGTGTTTGTGTCGGGACCCAGAGGTGTTCCTAGACCATTGGTTGTCCTGAGGCAAGTGCTAAATTGCCAATATAGCGTTTAAATTGCCAGGTTTCCAATAAATTGCCAAGTTTCCCCCCACTCTGTTTCAGAACAGGGGCAGCTGGTGGCCTAATAGTAAGGGAGAAGCCCCTGCAATCAGAAGGTTGTGGGTTTGAATCCCAGGACTGTTAGTGGCACCGCCCCCACACACTTCTCCCTGGGCGCTGTGCTCCTGGCTGCCTGCTGCTTCATGTGGTGAATGCAGAGAAATAATTTCACGCTGTGGTGTGTTCATATATGACAAATGGACACTGTACAGTCTGCATTAATACCAGCAATTTTACAGCTCAGTAAGTCACACTGTATCCTAATCCACATCCATAAATGTCTACCTCCTGCCTAACTAAGTATATTCCAGTATATAACCTCCACGTATACTATGTATTCCTATCCATTAACACTCTAGATTTCAATAGCATCTGCACTTTAGCACTTTACGTTCTGCTTACTGCCATAACAGGAACGTTCAGGTCCTGTTAGTAAAGAGACCCTTATAGTCACATGTGAACACATCACACAATGTGAAATTATTTCACTGCATTTTACCTATTTACCCAGGAAGCAGTGTGTGGGGACTGTACCTTCCTCAAGGGTACCTCAGTGGGGCTGCTGACAGTTCTGGGATTCAAACCCACAGCCTTCCAATCACAGGGGCAACTCCCTAACCACCAGGCTACCAGCTGCCCCAAAAAATGTGCTTGCACAGTGTCTTGAACTCCGATCTTCTGGTTCAAAGTCCAATGCTTTAGCCTTGCTAAACTGATTTGATATTTACTCTCACTGGTTCAGTGCTATTAACTGCCACTTTATTATTCATGCTGGAAGGTTTACATCCCAGTCACTCTATGCTGGAAAACTGCTGTATTGTCTATTTATTGCATTGTTTTTTGTAATGCCTTGCACTTTGTTCAGTGCTGCTAACTGCATCTTGTGCAATATCAGAAGGTTTAGAGGTTTACATCCCGTTCACACTGAACTGTTACATTACATTTCTGTACATTGCTGTGTCTATTTACTGTGCTGTGTCTATTTACTGTGCTGTGTCTATTTATGATGTTGTTTGGTATTATTTCTGTTTGGTAATGTTACTATGTGTTGCACTGTGCTCCATGGAGAAACGTCTCATCACACTATGTACGTGTACACAGTTTCTGTTAACCTTGAACACTGCTCCATCGTAATGAAGAGCTGGATGAGGTTTGAGGAGATTTTGGGGATGAAGTTACACAATGCATCTAATGTGCCTTCATCACATAGTTGGACAGGATCCCATTCTGCAGGTTGGATATTTTGTTTAGTTTTATGGTGTAATTAAGGCGTTTGGCTTCACACGACTGGGTCAGTGCAGTAGCGGGTAGACGTCTGGATCTGTGTAATTACACTGAGAGATTCTACTGGCCAGTCGTTATATATGTGGAGGGGCAGGGGGTCGTCATTCACAAAAAAGTGAAAGGTGTATAATGTAATGACAGCTGGAATGAAGGTTGCCAATGAAAAGTCACCTAATTTGTGAGGAGACGCTGGATATGATTTTTAATTGTCAAAATCACCAAATGTTGTGACAAAGTCAACATCGAAACACACAGTAGCAGAGTTTGGAAACCAGGAGACAAGGGGGGCGTTCACAATTTGCATAATCTTGAATATTCATAAATCTTTGCATTCCTAATCAGGTTTAGTCATGCTAGATTCCCAGACGTAATCATAAACAGACATATTTCACATTTATGCATGTAGTATAGTATATGCTGATAGTGTCAACAAACTATTTTATGGTTTAAAATTGATTACTTTAGAGGCTCTTTAGCAGATTAACAAGCTTAATTGAGGGGTTACGAGTTTGTTTCCTGTCCAAGAGGTCGTAACTGTCCTCTCTTTCCTCTTTATGAGTAAGGTGGACGTCGCTGGGTGGTCGTGGACATGGTTTAGCAGTTATAACCTCCTGATGCCCATTTGTTGAGTGTGTGCTCTTTAGCTTTAGACAGTTTTGTGGAGTTTATACACCATAAAGCACATTAAAAAGTGCAAGATGGCCATTTTTCTGTCCTTCATTAAATTGGATGGTTCACCGAACTATTTCTTTGATAATGAAAGAATTTAGCGAGCTTTTTTTCTTTCCCCTTGTTTGAAACTAGATCTGCTTACCTCCATCCTTTAAAATGGAGTGGGCAGGTCTGACAAAAAAAGCCACTTAACGTTAATTACTTTCTTAGGGTTTTATCAGATTAGTGTGTTTAATGACCGCTGTCCGGCCACAGTGTCTCTGGACGTAGACTTGTTTTGGATTTTGCTTCTAAAAGTGCTCTTGGTGTAGATTTAACGCTGGCACTCTTTCCTTATCACCGCTCTGTAGTTCATTGATTTTGTTGGTGGTGCCAGGAGGCACTGGGGGGCTAATCTCTGCTCCCTCCCGGCCCCTCCCTCAACACCCACCGCCCTCGCCCCCAAACAGTCCCCGCTGCTGATAGCATTCAGACTCTCTTAATTGTTTAACGGAGAAAAGTTACTATCAGCCACTTCTTATCTGTGTGTCGTAGTGAGGCAATTACGCCGGGTGTGAGGAGTTTGGACTGTTTTGATGTACAGGAGGCAGTAATTATCTCTGTTATGTCTACTGCCTCCTAGGAAACTCTTCCTAAAAAAAGCTAAAGTCATTAGCCTTTTGGGAGGGAGATGTTAATTCTTTTCTAATGGTTTTATTACTATTGTCGCTAATGGCATTATCATTATCATTATCAGTGTTATTTGCTCATTCTTTGCCATATAATTTCCTCTGTTCAGATTTTATCTTGTCTGCCCAATGACCCTGCTTTGCTTCATTTAAAAATTAATTACCTGAATCTGTCCGCCAAACTTTCCATCATAATACATAAATTTCCATTGTACTTCTGCAAACTCGGTTCTGTGGGTGAAAAGCATTAAAAAATGAAATTACGTTTCTAATTTAAAAGCAGGTGGGGAACATGTTATTGCGCAGGTTTAATCTAAAAGATTTAAAAAAAGGCTCAAACTGTACCATTTTTATTATTCACCTCCCTGAGGTTTTATGACTATGTACCAATAACATCATTTCTACATGACCATTTAAAACCTTATAATAAAACGTAACGTTTCTTACCTTTCCCTTACCATGTTTACACAAGCTCTGTACTGATTGGTTGCCCCATTAAAAAAATAGTACAAGCTTTGTTTCAGCATGACTGGGCGAGGCTAAGTTGAATGGGTGGAGATATGAAAATGTCCTACATTTTGTGACATCACAAGTGCAATCAATTCAAAATTAATTGTTTATGCAGCTTACTACAGAGTAAACAACCTATTCTACTGACTCACCAGCCCTTACAAACTTCTGTAGTCCTTACTACAGAAAAAATAACAGTTGCTTTCCATGATACAGTCTCTCTGAAGTTTTGAGTCTTTAAAGATCCCATTTCTGGTGAAACCAACTTTTTTATGATATGAGCTGTGTGAACTTTAACTGCCTTTCTGAAAAGCAATACTTTGAAGTTGCATTCAAACTTTTGTGTAATGTTTTGTTTTTTGGTTTTCTTCCACTTTTTCGCACCTCCGTCCGAACCCATGAATGTTTAAGGCTGGTGCATTTAGGGCAGCGTCATTTACTAAATCACTCCATCCATAATGTCCTGTGTCCCCGGATGGCATTCGTTTTCCAATATTACTCCATCACGCGGTGGGAGTGCCGCAGCAGCAGTATCCCTGCTCCCCACCCTAATGTGAGCGATAGCTCCTATTATGAAGTGTAAAAGAAATGTTGGGGTTTGAGAGCCCCCAGACGCTTCATTACTGCGGTGAGTTCCAGGCCGTGGTGTGATGGATCTATGTGGCCGCTCCGTCCTCTCCTCATAATGTGACATTTTTGCAGTGTGGGGTTTCGGGTCTCTGTAGGGCAAATAGGATTTTGGAAATGTTATCAAGACTAATAGCAGGTCAGAGTGTCGCCGTGAAACATCTAATAACATATGTAGGTCATTAAGCTTGGAGAACCCGCTGAGGCTAAAGGTTCCTCACTCCACACTGAACCCAATCAGCAGTTTTAATGAGCCAAACACAATTTGCACTTACTCAATAAGGACGAAAAAGAAGCATGTACACTTGGACGCATTTGTTTTATTTGGCTAAACATGACGTAGCACCGCTATCAAAAAAGATTAGCAGGATGTTGCATCTTTCGCTCCTGTGAGAAGGATTTGGGCGCTTCGTACACACAAAATATGATGAGATAAAGAAGCACATCAGGCAGAAATGCAGACCTGGCTTAAAGCTGATGAAAGCTAGCAGAGATCAGCTAACATGATCTCATTAGCACAACGCTACTGTAGATTTCACCGAGTGTTAAGCCACGTTAGCATTTCTGGATGAACTCCTAGAGCTCTGACATACTGCACTGGTTTTGCTTTAGTGTCCTAAATTTCAATGTGCCAAACAGGCTGTTTTAAGTTTAATAAACTATGCACCCACTCTCTGTCCACTTTATAAGAAATATCTTGTAGCTTCAGCTTACTTGACACTTTATTAGAAACACTTGAATTGTGCTTCCACTTACTGGACACTTTAATAAAAATAATTGCCTGTATAAAGCACAGCGGTATTGTTGAGGGGGTTTACACATATCATTAGTGGCACTACTAAGTTGAGAATAGGTCCAGCACCCAAAAACATCTCTGTGGTGTGAAACTGACCCCTGATGAAGATGGAGTGAACACACACTGTGCATCACACAGATGGGCTATAGTCTCTAATTGTACACAAGTATGGATGAGATACAAAAGGAGTGTTTATGATTAAGTAGCTTGGGAGTGTGAAATGATATAAATACATATATACCACGGCTTACTGTTAACTTTACATGTCAATTTTTTTGTCATGAGGGTGAGAAATGGCCAAATCTGTCACGATCGGAGCAGGAAATGACTGTACCTTTGCCCAAATGTTGCGTGGTAGAAGAGCCCAAGCGTAAGAATATGAAAGAGTAGGTAAGCCACGCGGTTTACTCTGAGAACGCTCTTGAAAGGAGTAGAGACTCGCACCAACGAATCTGCGTTCTCACACACACACCCAGATAGAGAGAGAGAGAGAAGCTCAGGAGAGCCAGGCTACTCATGGTACCGGAGATATTTTGGTTCGACACATAGGGCATTTGAAGTGGGACTTCAATGTCTGTGTGATGTGTGGTTACCTGTTTCCTCTATTTATAATCACCGTGAGTAATTTCCGGTGCCTGTTGACGTCACGTGACCTGGTGTGCGTGAGAGTACCCCTCCCCCCTCCCCCAGAACTGGCACCAGGCGGTCCAGGCTGAGAGGATACCCGGCGACAGTAGTCCCGGATGAGAGCAGGGTCCAAGATGAACCGGCCAGGAACCCAGGACCGTTCCTCCAGACCGTAGCCTTCCCAGTCGACCAGGTATTGGGTGCCACGGCGACGGCGTCGCGAGCCCAGGATCCACCGGACTGGGTAGACGGGACCACCGTCGATGATCCGAGTCGGAGGAGGATCCAGTGTCTGGGGAGACAGAGGAGAGAAGTGAACAGGTTTGAGCTGAGAGGCATGGAAAACAGGGTGTACCTTGAGAGATGGGTGATTGTGTAGGGACCCAGGAACTGGGGTGAGAGCTTCTTGGAGTTCGTGTGAAGGTGGATGTGGCGAGATAAAAACGGTCGTCTCGGAGGGTGTCCTGACGACTGTGCTGCCGTACGTACCGGGCATGGACTTCCTGGCGCAGATCCACAGTCGCGAACCAATCGTTGGGCCGATGGGATGTCGACCTTTCTGTTCCTGATCGTAGGAAGCGCTCCAGCTGTTGATTGGTTCGCTCCGTCTGACCGTTCGTTTGAGGATGGTATCCAGACGAGTGGCTGATGGTCGAACCGATCAGACGGCAGAAGGCCTTCCAGAACTTTGCGATGAACTGGGGCCTTCTGTCCGAGACGACGTCCGTGGGGAACCCATGCAGTCGGACTACGTGTTTGAGTAGGATTTTGGCTGTTTCCAGAGACGTGGGGAGTCCGGCCAGGGCCACCAGGTGAACAGCTTTAGAAAAGCAGTCGACTAGAGTGCAGATGGTATCCTTCCCTCTGGACTCCGGCAGGCCCGTAACGAAGTCCAGGGCGATGTGCGACCAGGGACGTTTGGGTACCGGCAAGGGCTGGAGGGGCTCCCCTGCCGGTGAGTTGGTCGTCTTCGCCCGAACCTGTCTTCCAACCCCCACTGGAGAAGAGCGACGACAACGTGAAGGGGCAAGATGGGCACCGGGTCTGTCCGGAGGCTCTCCGCGGTGTACTAGCGGGAGAGGGCGTCTGCCTTGATGTTCTTTGGCCCCGGATGGTACGAGATGTTAAAATGGAACAGAGCCCATCTTGCCTGACGAGGGTTGAGTTGGCGGGTGTTCCGGATGGTGATGAGGTTCTGGTGGTCCGTCCAGACCGTAAGTGGCTCACTGCCGCCCTGGAGCCAGTGACGCCATTCTTCTAGAGTCCACTTGATGGCGAGCAGCTCACGGTCCCCCACCCCGTAACGCTGCTGCGTGGGATTGAGTTTTCTAGAGAAGAAGCAACAGGGGTGTTGCTTCTGGTCTGGACCTTGCTGCGAAAGGACGGCCCCTACGCCCACATCGGAGGCGTCCACCTCAACAATGAATGCCTTGCACAGATCAGGATGAATAAGGACAAGAGCAGTAGTGAAGAGGTGACAGAGCTGGTGAAAGGCAGCGATGGCATCGGAGGTGAGACGAAAGGGGCCGGTCATGGGTCTGGTGAGGGCAGTAAGACGCACCACAACCGAACTGAAGCCCCAGATAAATCGCCAATAGAAATTGGCGAACCCCAAAAAGCGCTGAAGCTGCTTAAGCGAAGTGGGTAGGGGCCATGAACGCACAGCATCCAGCTTCTGAGGATCCATGGCCACTCCTTGGGAGGAGATGACATAACCAAGAAACGTGGTGGTGTGCTGGTGGAAGGCACATTTCTCCAACTTAAAGAACAGTTGGTGGGCCAACAACCTCTTTAACTCTGCCCGGACATGCTGGGTGTGCTCCTCAATAGTTTTTGAGTAAATAATGATGTCATCGAGGTAGGTGAAAGCCCACTGACCCAGCATGTCCTGAAAAACGTCATTGATCAGTTGCTGTAAGGCAGAGGGGCTGTTACAGAGTCCGAAAGGCATTACCAACATCTTGTAGTGTCCGGTGGGGGTTATGAACGCCATCTTCCACTCATCTCCCTCTCTGATGCGCACAAGATTGTAGGCGCTCCGGAGGTCCAGCTTACTGAAGATCTGAGCACCAGAGAGAGAGTCCAGGGCGGTGGTAATGAGAGGAAGTGGGTGCCGGTTTTTGATGGTAATTTTGTTGAGCCACTGATAGTCAATGCAGGGGTGAAGACCCCCGTCTTTCTTCTTAACGAAGAAGAACCCCGCGGCGGTGGGGGAAGTGGACGGACAGATGGTCCCGTTGCGAAGGCCCTCGGCGACGTAGTTCTCCATGGCCTTCTGTTCCCCCACAGTGACAGAGTAGAGACGGCCGTGGGGTGGTAACGAACCCGGCAGAAGGTCAATGGCCAGGTCGTAGGAATGGTGGGGACCCAGATGGAGCTTTACCTGTACCACAAGCCAGGAAACGGTGAGTTGACAGGAGGTGGAGTCCGGGGAACCAAGTGAGAATCTCCCTGTCTTCACTTGGTCTTGTTGCTTCCCGGACGGAGAGGACAGGCAGGGCGACGATGTTCGGAGGAGTCCCTCACGGAACCGCCTCTCCTTCTCGGCTGCGGACAGGGAAGTGCGTCCTATCTGCATGGGTTCACCCTCAGAGGCGGGTGGTGGCGTCCGGAAGGTGGTGCTGTAGGAATCCGGAAACATGGGGGGGCGCGAGTGCCAGCCAGAAGACACAGCTGGATCATGCTCTCTAGCGATTCGGGGAGCTCTCTGGCAGCCAGCTCCCCCTTCATCCGGCCGTCCGAAGGGCGGCGGCGCTCCAGGATGTCTGAACCGCCAGAATGCAGAACTCCGAGGTGTACTGACTGACGCTGCGGTCTCCTTGAAGCAGGTGATAGAGACGTGAATCCACCACCACCTCGCTCTCTGGATGTTGAAAGGCGGCCATGAGTTGACGTGTGAATTCTTGGTAGTCATGGGCTGTCGGGGAGTCGGCTTTCAAGACCGCAGAGGCCATTCGGCTGCCTGCCCAGAGAGGAGGGATGAGAGGAGTGCGATGCGGGATCGGTCAGAGGGGTAACGGATGGGCTGAAACTCAAAAATAAGGGAGAGGTTAGTTAGAAATATATCGCACTTCCCGTCCCGACCATTCCATTTATTAGGGAGTGAGAGTTTTGGCATGAGATGAGAAGGAGGAGGAGTCGAAGTGGTGGGTTGGACTGGGGCGGCGGCCTGGGGAGGCGGTGCTAGGAGAGCCTGCTGCAGGATAGTCACTTCGGCACGGAGATTGTACATCTCCGTGCGAAGAGCCGTGACTTCCTGCTGCAAAGCCGTGATCTCGGCCGCCTGCTTTCCCAGCATATCCCACAAACGCGCCATGTTCTCTTGGATGTTGCGTGGTGGAAGAGCCCAAGCGTAAGAGTACGAAAGAACAGGTAAGCCACGCGGTTTGCTCTGAGAACACTCCTGAAAGGAGTAGAGACTCGCACCAACGAATCTGCGTTCTCTCACACACACAAGTAGAGAGAGAGAGAAGCACAGGAGAGCCAGGTTACTCACGGTACAGGAGATACTTTGGTTCAACACGTAGGGCATTTGATGTGGGACTTCAATGTTTGTGTGATGTGTGGTTACCTGTTTCCTCTATTTATAGTCACCGTGAGTCATTTCCGGTGCCTGTTCTGGTGTGCGTGACAAAATCCTGGATCCACACACAAGTTTTCTTTCCATGGCTTCTGTTGTTGTGAGGTTGATCTTTCCAATAAGAAACCTTGGCCCATTTTATTCATTATAATTATTAGATTAGATTAGATTAGATTCAACTTTATTGTCATTACACATGTACAAGTACAAGGCAACGAAATGCAGTT
>JBBJLR010117945.1:0-19937 GCA_037577145.1 Brachypetersius gabonensis | reverse complement strand
ATGTGAGTTTAGGAATCAAACTTAATGGATATACTGATTCATTGTAAGCAATTCAAAAGGAATAAATGTAAATCGCTCCAACACTATCTATCTATCTACATATATTTGTGTGTATATATAGCATGCTGCTGTATTTCAACATTTTTATTTTTTATTCTCTGTTGTTCTGTATTCATTGTCTGTACTTTATTGTTTAGTTTGTTGCTTGTTGCATTTATTGCATTTATTACTGCCTGGTGTGCTGCTGAGTTGTCAAGTTAATTATTGTGTTCAACTCATTTGAATAGGAACATGGTCAAGAAGTCCCTTGTTGCTGGGCTGGTGCTCCTGCTCGTGGCTGCACTGGGCTTTTTCCTGGCTGTGTTCCTGGGGGTGGGAAACAAAAGGCCCCCCAGCCCCTCCGACCATTACTACTCCAAAGCAGCTGTAGCAGCTGACGCGGGGACGTGCTCTGAGGTTGGGAGGTAGGAAGACCAACTTCATTAAAGTGATGGTTCAGAAAACCCTCCTTCACCCCTCCACCCCTCACAAATGTAGATGATCAACCAAGACCAGTTCAGTGTTTGAAGTCTGCTTCTTCAGTTTTAGCACTGGAGCTAAGATGCTAATTTAGCTAACATCCAAACAAGTCATACCGTGTCTATTCAAGATGACTGAATACCTCTACATGCTGAGGCACAGTCTTCTTGTTCACCAGTTTTTTATTTGAATATACTGTTTTTTATTCAAATAAATGTTTATCTTATGCAATCTGAAAGAAGCAGCAGTTACATTCTGGTGCCTGAATGTTCCAGTGCTCCTTAAATTTACATACTAGTAGACGCTTTTATGCAAAGTCCCCCTGGAGCTTGGGGTTAAGGGTCTTGCTCAGGTGCCCAGTGGTGGCATACTGAAAGTATGATTTAAAACCCATGCCCTCTTGGTCCAGAGGCAAGTATCCTATCTACTAAGCCACCACCAGCCTATAAATGGTGCAGAATTTGCACATTTTCAAACCAAATTAAATGGTGCAGCAATCCCTTAGCAAAAAGTAGCATACTTGAAGTTCATTTTATTAGGTATGCTTAAGGATAGGTATTACAAATATACAGACCATGTACTTGTAGTGTACTAGAAAGGATACTAATTTAATACTTCTTTAAAACTTCTAAATTGAAACATTTTTAAGTTTATAAAAGTACACTTTAAGTATACTTTATACAGTCATTTTAAGTTTTCAAAAGTACACTTTATATACTTCTTTTATACTAATCAGTAGAAGTCAAGCATACTTCACTATACTGTTCTTAAGTATATAAAATAGAGTATATTAAAAGTAAACTTCAAGTATACTGCCTCAGTTTTGGTAGAAAGTAAGTATGCTCCTAGTCCACTTAAATAAACAAAATTTTGCTAAGGGATTCCATTCTGGTGTCTGGATTTTCCGGCCCACCTTAAATCATGCAGCGATTCTGGAAAATTCAGGTACCATAATGTTCCATTTTAAGATGGACTGGAAAAGTTGAACCTGGCAAATAGGAAGCATGATGTTGGTACCATGCTAACTGGTCAAAAGACATTTCCATGAATAAATTAGCCTCATAGCTCCAGTGCTAAAGTTAAAGAAGTGAACTCGAGACACCAAACAGGTCTTGATTAATTTGAGTGGATGATAAAAACAGCGTTAATCTATTATATTAAACTATTACATTAATGTTCTAATTGTTCACATAGATAATATTTGTGCAGTGTATTACTGAGAATTCCTTGCCTTTTTAGAGAGAATTATATAACCTGGTGCGTGTGTTCCTGTATGTGCTGCTCAGGGACATCCTGAAGCGTAACGGCTCGGCGGTCGACGCCTCGATCGCGGCTCTGCTGTGCGTCGGGCTGCTGAACGCACATAGTATGGGCATCGGGGGAGGACTTTTCTTCACCATATTTGACGCTTCCACAGGTGAGTCCATATCACTACACCCGTTCCCACTGTATCCACATCTTAACGGAGGTTTCCTACATAGTGCTGCAGTTTACTGCCAGATACTTCATTAATTACACTTCCCTCTCCTGCTAATTCAGTTATTCCCTAAAGTGTGGCCCCCTAGTGGACTGTGAAGGTACTGTGGGGCCAAAAGATGTCATTTAAAACCAGATCGCGTTTCTGTGAGAAAATGTGAAGTATGACTATGCTCCACTGCTCACGTAAATTCATTTTCGGTCGTCCAAAAACTGCTGGGCTGGCTATCAGCTGGATAATTAACAGCCTCGGGTCTTAAAACAAGCTGATTATTTTTAACAAACCACAACAAACAGTTACACATATCTTTCTTTTCGTAACTAATCCGTGCTTTTTGTGTCTTAAAAGGCTGTTTAGGAGCAAATATTCACACAAAACCAGTGTTAGAGTATGTTTTGCTGCATGAGGCGACACCACAATGCTCACTTAGAGAGTCTCTCTCTCAGTACACATTCTTAAAGTGTCTCAGCCCAACCCGATCTCACGACTTTTCGTGCAACCATCGCGAATTACACTTTAATCAAAATACTTGCTGTGATCTGTGACCAGTTGCTTCCTCCGATGGATTTGAATGCGGTCTGCTTTGTTCTTACCATACTAGTGAAGTGAGATGGTGTTTTGCCCCAAGAAAAATAGCAAAAATAGTAGTAAAATATATAAATAATGCAACACTATGTATTGATCTGATAAATATTTCCATTAAATCATAAAACTTTAAAAATTGTGAAACAAAAACATGCCAGACAGAGCAGCGTCAGTTTCGCCTGCGTCCCCGTAACCTAGCGGGGCCAGAGAGTTCTATGTTAACTTCATCAGTCCACAGCACCTGTTTCCAAATCTTCCTGCAGGTTTTTTGCAGTCAAATGGGGGTTTGGTTTGTCTTTCTGACCAGCATATGAGCAGTTTTCTTGGTCGTCCAGATCTTATATTGACCTCCACAGTTCCCCTGAACTGCCATGTCTTAATTACATTTCTCACTGTGGAAACTGCAAGCTGACAACGCTTTACTATCTTCATGTAGCCTCTTTCTGCTTTGTGGGCACAAATAACTTTCATTTTCACAGTCTTACACAGCTGCTTAGAGGAACACATGGTTGTTGAGTGTCCACAAATGTGTGCACAAGGTTTGAAGAGTCAGAGTATTTGAAAGCTTTGAAATTGGCACCAGCTAACATTTACTAATGACAGCTGTTGGCATGCATCATATCAAATAAGTTGATTAAGTTCTGAAACCTTAAATAATCAGAGACTTTGGAACTCTAAGGGTGCCCAAACTTTTGCACTGTGCCATAATAATGTTTTTATTTTTGTTCAATTTATGGCATAAAAAGTAACTATGCATCAGTGTTTGCTGAAAATATTGTGGGTTTTTTTTCTTCATTTCCTAGAGAGACTGCGTTATCATCACCAAAATCTGTTATTTATCAAGGGGTGGCCAAACATTTGCATTTGCATTTGCGTAACAGAGTTGGAACAGCGGCAACAGAGTTTGAATTACGTGTTGTTCTTCATTTATCTGATATATTTTTGATCTGGAATCTTATCATTGGTGGTTAAGGTGATTAAAGTATAGGGAGAAATAATAGAATGAGAATAGTTGTTGCATTCAGTGTAGGGTAATATGAAGTAGTACACTTTAGCTGTTCCAGAGCTGCAGCTGTCTCACAAGATTGAATTAGAAAAACTAAAAGTAAATAAAAGTTAAATATCGCTTTGTCTGGTAGAAAGAGTGTATGGAAGGAGTAGTGAATATTTTTTTTCTCTTAGGGAAGGTGGAGACCATTGACGCGAGGGAAACAGCTCCGATGAATGCCACTGAGGACATGTTTGGCAACAACACACAGCTGTCTCGAAAAGGTAGCCTACAGTTGGTCGTACCTTCAACCACATGGATTCAAGGAGAAATCACCCGCCCCCCCCCAAAGAACCATCCCCATACATCTGTTCAGTTTTAAAATCTTAACTCAATCCGGATGTGAGATGTGAGCAGTGGATGAATCATGAGTTCTTTAGGTTAAAGAGCCAGTCAATACGTGTTTGGATCCAAACTTAGTTTCTTTAGTTCAGAACAGGAACTACAAGGCTAACATTTCCAAATTCCCATCACCCAAATCTTTTCAACCCCAAAACTTCTCCTGACCCTCAAACCACATCCAGCTCCTCATTAAGCTGGATCAAACTTGAAGACATGGTTTAGGACACTGTATGACTGTGAGCTGTAAAAATGAACTGAATTTCAGTGTGGAGCTGAATGCTGCCATGCCTTTTTACACAACAGGGTCTGTTTTCACAAACCGCCTCAGGAGCACTGATCTTAAGTTTCTAGGACACCATAAATAAAGTCGCCAGTAGCACTGAAGTTGGAGCACTGAAGCACTGAATTGTTACAGCTCACAGTAAGTCGTACTGTGTCCTAAACCACATCCACATGTCTTATCCACTTTAATGAAGAGCGGGGTGTGGTTTGAGGGTCCAGAGAGGTTTTGGGTTTATTTATATTTAAAATATTTAGGTGACTTGATTTCTTGTGTTAGCAAAACTAGCCTCATAGCTCCAGAAGTAAAATGTAGTCTCTTAACGTGTCTTGGCTGATTGACTGAAATGTATTTTGTTCTCTTTAGCTGAACTATTCCTATAAACTTTCAGCAAAGCTAACAGTAGTGTGGCAGAGGGCTCAGATAGCCCACAGCAACCAGCAATGACCAGTAAAAGACATCTGGAGTCAATAAAAAAACACATTTGAGCATAAAATGTATCACATTTCATTACTAGGTGTCATCGTTATGAATCAGTTTTGTCGTCTGCAGTAAAAAGGTTGTGCCTATCCTCAGATTAACGAAAGGGGAAATGATTCATAATCAAGAGGCCACTGTTGAATCTAAACTTAAACTGCACATTTACGGCATTTAGCAGATGCTTTTATCCAAAGCAACTTCCATTGCCTAACTACAGGGGGCAGTCTACTGAAGCATCTTGGGGCTAATGGTCTTGCTCAGAAACACAGTGGTGCTATGATAAAAGTAGGATTCAAACTCATGACCTCTTAGTTCAGAGGCAAGTATTCTACCCACTTGGCCACCACCACCCCGTACTGGCCACTTTATCAGAAACCCCACCTCACAAACGTACTGTTAGAGACTTTTTGCAAATGCTTTTATCCAAAGTGACTTACAGGAGCCAAGGAAGCTTCAGGACATTGTGAGAACCAAAGGATTTGCCCCTTAAATAATAGAACCTTCTGAATTAGCACCTTAAATTCAAGATTAAAAGGTTTCACACTCATACCATAAATTGAATTTTAATGTAAAATTTAACGGGTTGGGTTCACAACTGAATAGATATTTTATTTAAATTAAGAGGTTTTGCTCAGTTGTGTTTGTTCTGTATGACTGGGCAGGGGGTTTGTCCATCGCGATCCCTGGAGAGATCCGAGGCTATGAGATGGCTCACCGTCGGCACGGCCGCCTGCCCTGGAAGGAGCTGTTCGAGCCCAGTATTGAACTGGCACGCAAAGGCTTCCCCATCGGCAGGGCCCTCGCCAACGCCATTGAGAAGAACAAGGAGACCATTCAGGGAGATGTGGCCTTGTGGTAAGAGTTCCTGACTTGTCAATACTGAAAATTTCCTGGATGGTGCTGCTGTCTGTTTTAGGGGTATTAATGCATTCTTACAGCATTTTTAAATGCTCAATGCTGGATTGAAATAGGGGAGAGACAGGAGCGGTCCTATTAACATCACCAACATACATTTGTTTATCAGAATGTCACTCCTACCTCATTATATAAACAGGAAACTCAAGGCACAGTTGAGGGCACAGAAAGTACAACAAAATAATTGCTGAATCTTTCTAACAGCTTTTCATGTGACAAATGTATTTTCTGTACCAAATTATAGAGGGGCATCAGTAAGTATATTAAAGTGAAATTGCTGTCATACGTGAACACACCACAGCACACTGTGTGAACAGCACAAAATTCTTATTCTGCGTTTAACCCATTCACCAAGTGAAGCAGCGGGCAGCCAGGAACACCATAACCACTGGGTTACCAGCTGCCTGTATCATTATTAATAAACAGTATCAGTGTTGATTAGCCATATTGTTTCAGTAGCAATAAGCAGTATCACTACTGGAAAGCAGTATCAGTATTATTAATCAGTATCATTATCAATAGGCTGATATGGATATGGATCCATACTGATATGGATAAGCAGTATCAGTATCGGTTTCAATAAGCTGGATTGGTATCTTCAAGCAGTATCAGTCGCACACAATCCTGTAAATATAATGCTTTGTTTTTTTCTACCAACCGTAAAGCATGTCATTTATTTATAACCACCCGTTCAGTCTGTATATCGTTCTATTAATAATGTGACACATTATTATTATTATGCCTGTCTTGCTGCTGTTCCTAAGGCACTGTGACCTCCTAACCCACTGAACGACTCACAGCTGTCCCACTGTCCTACTGATGTGTCCCCATTCTTCTCTCTGTGTTTAGTGAAGTGTTCTGTGACTCAAATAAGAACATCCTGCAGGAGAACGACATCATCAGGTTCCCCAGACTGGCCGACACGTATGAGATGATTGCCGAGGAAGGACCTGATGTTTTTTATAACGGCTCCATGGCGCAGACTATAGTGGATGACATCCAAGCTGCAGGTCAATTAACCTGATACATCTTTGCAACATGCAGCAGATTGATGCCCTTGTAATTCTAGCATCACGTGAATCACTAATACTGTAGCACTAATGCTACTGCTTGGTGCTTAGCATCACCAATTACCAATTAGCATGCTACTGCAACACTGATGCTAATGCTATTGGCAATCACAATACTGCATCCTAATACTGATGCTAATCACCAATACTATTACTAATTCTGCTGCACATATGCTAATACTAATACTAATCACATTACTGAATGCCAATATGGATACTAATCACCAATACTGTTACTAATTGCCATCACTGCAGCACTGATGCTAATATTGATGCTTATGCTCAGTGATTAGTATGCGGTGATCTGATGCTAATCACCAATACTGTAGCACTGATGCCAATGACCAGTGTTGCTAATGCATCAGTGCAACAGTAGTGGATAATTAGCATAAGCGTTAAAGTATTGGTGATTAGCATCAATGCTAATGTATTGGTGATTAGCAATACTGCAGTACTAATCCCCAGTACTGAATAATGTATGCTAACTTGAGACTGATGTTCTGAAATGATCCAGGAGGCATTATAACACTTGAAGACCTGTTGGAATACAAACCATTGCTGAATGAAAGTCCACTAAGGCTACATGTTGGAGAATACACAATGCACGTCCCCGACGCCCCATCCAGTGGTCCTGTGCTAGCGCTTATACTCAACATTGTGGATGGTGAGTGTCTGTGTGTTTGTGTGGGTTTTCTGGGCAAAATGGAAGATTAAATTTGAAGGGCCTTAAAGGAGAGCAGTGAACTTCAAGTACACACATCTTCAGTGATCATGTTAACCGAGCTAATTTACAAGCCACTCGGTCCTCATTAGCTTCATTAGCCGGAGGCATTTAGGGACCAGAGGTGAGGACTTGAAATGTGGTCGAGTGTCTTACACTGATGGAATGAAGGGTCATGTAGTCATTATAGTCATTACAAAATAATCCACATTTAGGCCTACACATCACAGAGGTGAGCTACGATCCGTTCTTTTGACCTGAATTTTAGTGTAAGTTGAAACACGCCCTGATCCTTACTGATCCTAACACAGTTGTAAAATCATAAAAACGCAACTAAGTCACAGAATATAGAAAAGGAAAACTACCTCATTCATACACTGCGTTACTGTGTATTCTACCTCCGCCTGCAACCAAACTAGCTCGCCCACGTGAGAATTGTAAACTTGAAACTTTGTATATTGAAACCGTTGTAACTCGAGGACCCCATTTTTATCGCCTGCCAGTTCCGATATATGTTTCTGCAATACTGATATCACAGAAGGCCGTAATGTGCAAATGAGCCTCTAACCAATCACAGTGTTTCTAACGGTGTGATCAGTCACAGCTCCAGGTGAGTTACTGAGTCTAATGAATTGAGGTCTTTATATAATCCAACAAAAGTCTAATTTTGAATTGTTCATGACTGGCCTAAACTGCTGTAGCCAGAGTGAGGAAATATATTTAAATATATTTTGATTTGAAAACTTAAACAAGCCGATTCCCACATATGAACTGTATGGATGGGAAGAGTAAATGTTCCATTCTAAACAATATTTTCAGACTTTAAGCCTTTTTAATTCCAGGAAAGTGATGATATGGGCCTTTTAATATCTTGAAAGGCATTGCAGTCCCAACATAGCAGTACAATTGCAAAACTGATGTGTTGCCCACATTGTGCAGTGAGTACAGGAGAACGGAGGAATTCCCACAGGTCTGGTAGGTGATGGTACTCAAATGCTATTGATCCTTTCCCAGGCTACAATTTCTCAGACAGAAGTGTGTCAACTGCGGAACGAAAGACCCTCACCTACCACCGTATTGTCGAGGCCTTCCGCTTCGCCTACGCCAAGAGAAGCAGACTCGGAGACCCACGCTACCTCAACATTACTGACGTGAGTCCTGCAGTTCCAGCCACATCCACCGAGAGGACAATTTTGGCTCATAAACCAAACCAACTGCTCAATCAGCACAACTGTCGCCACACCGTAATGCTTTAACTCAAATAAAGTCTCTCCTGAATCTTCTGATCTCGTTTAAACCTGACACCAAACAGGAGGACTTTGATGTTTTCTCTGTTATAAGAATGGGTTGCAGAATGCATTTAAAACTCATGAAAAAAATTGCTAATTTTAGCATTAGGAAAAGCTTAATATCAACTCCTGTGTGGCGCCAGCTAACAATGTAGCGTCAGCTAATGTTAGCTGGCTAAGCCACTCCATTTTACTGTTTACATGTTAATGCAGATCTAGAAATAGTAACTTTCACAGAATGGGTTTTCCTTATTGTTTCGGTCTGTTAAAAATACATTTTAAAAATACACCTAATCTTAGTGTAACCGCGGAAATGGGTGTAGCATCAGTGGTGTAGCTATAGTTTGTTAAAATAAATTTTTCTATCTGTCCAAACATTAATTCTGTTCCTGTCATCAGGATTATGGCAGTTGTTTACCAATTGCACTTCGTGTCAATTGCTGACTTTGAATGTGCAACAAAAGTTGAGTTTTTGGGGGTATTTTGGGTGCTTTCAAGCTGTTTCTTGTTCCCGTATTGCTCCTCAGCTCATCCACAACATGACCTCAGACTACTTTGCTGACAATATTCGGAGCAAGATCACCGATGACACCACGCACCCCGACAACTACTACGAACCCGAATACTTCATCCCTGATGACCACGGGACGGCTCACCTGTCTGTCATCGCGGAGGATGGGAGCGCAGTGGCTGCAACAAGCACCATCAACCTATAGTAAGACCGAGCGGGACGGGCCTGCTTATCGGTATAGAGACCACGTTTCGAAAATATTTCATGTACAAATATTTCATGAACATGAACCTTGGTTCTGCCTAGAGATGGGAGAAAAAACTCATATTACAATATTTTTTTTGTATAAATATCTAGTCATTCAACATTATTTTATTTCATTTTTCATATGTACTTCTGAAGTCCAGAAGACGGTGCAAGACCATGTTCTTTTTGTATCACATTAAATTTTTTTCCTTATGAATTATAATGCATTTTAATACAAAATGTGAGAAAGTGCAATGTATTGCAGAATCAAATAGCAGTATTTGCTGTGTCATAAAAAGAATTGCAAAAGTTTTGTTGTGACCCAAATAGCGTGAAAGTATTGTATCTACATCTATGTGAGCATTCGCATCCCAGTTCTTCAGTCAGTTATTCAAAATGGCCACTTTCTGAAAACCGGCCTCTAAAAGCCACTCTATGACCATGCTTTCCCGCAGTTTTGGCTCTAAAGTAATGTCTCGTTCCACGGGCATCATCTTCAACGACGAGATGGATGATTTCAGCTCCCCGTTCATCACTAATGGATTTGGAATCCCTCCATCTCCCAACAACTTCATCCAACCAGGTTTCAGCCTTCACTCCTGCCTATCTTCTGTCCATCACTGCTGTTTGTATATTAAAGTAAATTACACTAGAACTAAATTTTCCTCATCACTGCTGTCTTCTCTAATTGCAATACAGTCCCAAACCAAACTCAGTTACGCTAGAATTAAATTAAATTACACTACAGTTAATCTAAACCAAACTGCACAAGAATTTAACTAAACTAAATTACATTAGAACTTAACTCAACTAAATTACACTAGAATTGAACTGAAGTAAATAACAATAGAATTTAACCGAACTAAAATTTCATGATAATTAAATGCAACTGAGCTCAATTACACTGTAATTACATTGAACTTAACGAATTTACACTATAATTGAACTCAGACAAATTGCATTGCCCTAGAATTAAATTTAACTGACCTAAATTGCACTAGAAATTGTGGACAGACACAGGACAGTGTGTAATTGAATAATGTCTCCAAATCATCCTTTTTTGTTTTTGTCCTGGTCCAGGTAAAAGGCCTCTGTCCTCGATGTGTCCCACCATAATTTTCGACAAACACAACAAGGTCAAAATGGTCGTCGGGGCTTCAGGCGGGACAAAGATCACCACAGCAACCGCCCTGGTAACCATGAATAGTTTCTCAGGAGGGTTAACAACTGTTTGCACATATTTGTGTAATTAAAATGACTTTCAGGAGCAAGACTTTAAATCATCTGTCCATCTGTTTCTCTTCCTATCCAGCCGTCCTTTTGAATCTCCTATCCCTCGTTTCTCTTTCCCCTGTTTACTCCAGGTTATCCTGAACTCTCTTTTCTTTAATTACGACCTGAAGAAAGCTGTGACTGAACCCAGAGTTCACAATCAGCTCAACCCCAACATGACTGTTGTGGAGCAGAACTTCGAAAAGGTCAGTCACTTTTTTCCTCCCTTCCTTCATCCGTTCATCATTGCCAAAAGTCACCCAGGACGAGAAAATACCAGTTTTTATGAAACTATGTTCTTCTCCCTCATTCAGTGAGATGCTTTCTCTCTTTCTGTCTTTCAGTGTGACGCTCTCTCTCCCGCTCTATCATCCAGAGTGTGAATTCTGTCATTCACTATAATGTTGTCTCTCTCTTAACTTATATCTTGTGATGCTTTCTCTCTATTATTCAGTGTGATGCTCTTTGGTTGTTTCCTCTAATAATTATGCTAATATTTATTTATTTTTCATTTATTAGCTACCGGTTCTGTGCAAAATCACCTCTTGAACATTTCCCTTGTGTCAATGTCTGTGAATGTCTCCTTCCAGAGTGTACTTGAAGGATTGGCCCAGAAAAACCACATAACTGAGTTCCTGAGGACTCCAGGTGCGGTGGTGCAGGCGGTGGTGCGGCAGGGCGACCGGCTCTGTGCCGAGTCCGACCCCAGGAA
This sequence comes from Brachypetersius gabonensis, assembly GCA_037577145.1. Lineage (NCBI taxonomy): Eukaryota > Metazoa > Chordata > Actinopteri > Characiformes > Alestidae > Brachypetersius > Brachypetersius gabonensis. Next base: position 8,470 of record JBBJLR010117945.1, on the reverse strand, counting down.
AGGAGGCTATCCTGCAGGTTACTGACCCGTACATGTTTTTTATTTACTCTTCAGTCCTCACTGGAGCTTCAGTCTGCAGCTTCAGCCAAGACACAGGGACGATCTGCATTTTAAAAAAGTTAACAAAAACCAGTCTCAGAGAAGAAGAACTTTCCAGTCCAAAGACGGATGGGGCAGTGCTTCACTTTTTAATTTATTTTGTATTTATTCTTTTCTTTTTGATGGAAAACAGTTTATCCACACTGGTGCCACTAGTGCCTACTTTCTTCCTGGATGGTTCAGCAGTGTTTTTGGTGATTTTGGCCGAGACGGTTTATTATTTTGTGTGTTGATTGATGCTCTGTTCGTCCTGTGGTTGGGACGCCAGTGCGGAGGTTTCTGACCTCTGTGACCCTCGGAGTCACCGGACCCTGAGTACAGTGCTGTCGCTGACTTCTCCCAGAACATAAGCTTCAAGATTCGAGATTCTTTGTCACATGCATAGTCATACAAGCACAACATGCAGTTAAATGTATCCCGAATCGCTGCTTTTGACTGTGCAAGCTCAGAAGAATTATGATTTAACTACTGAACATCATCTCCAGTGCAACGTGAAGTACTGATCTTTCTAAAAAGGATGTGCACTTAATGCAAAAATCAGGTGAGAGTCGTCAAGGTGTGACATCAGAAGTCCTCATGAACACCCAGCTCTCTGAGGGGCTGCGCTTGTGACCAGGCTCTGGAAATGATCCAGGATGCCAAACACAGCGATGGTGTTCCGGTTCAATAAACTGATTAGGATTAAATGGATTCAGAGTTCGTTGTTGGTTTTGTGGTCAGAAATGGGTCTTGTGAGATCCGTGGGCTCAACTCGCCGGTGTCACTGGTCCTCCGTTTCAGTACAGATATTTCACTATTAACCAAAGCTGACACGCCAAGCTGGGTAAACCTGGTCTGAACCTTGAACTGGGTTGGGAATTAAAAAATACCCTGTAACGGGTACCCAGGTATTTCTCGATTCCTAAAGTCTTCAGATCTGTGAGGTCCTGCTTTAAGTGGATACGTGCATTTACGTATTAATATTTATTTAACGTTTGTTATTTTACTCCCGTTGCTGCTGGGACATTCGGAATGTTCAGAATAAAGATCTTTTTTAGTTTTCTAAACATTTGTCTTCCCTTACTACACCTTTATGGAAGCAAAATGGGGAATCAATAAGAACCGGAATGGATAAGGAGAACTGGGATCAGAATCTGACGATCAAATTCAGACAATACCCAACCCTAGTATAAAACTGACCTTTCCAGGCTCCGCCACATTGTGTACAAGTCTGAGCCCCCCTGTGTGAAGAGGGGGTAGTTGGGCAGTGAAGGTCTTTATGCACAAACACAAGTTCACATTGGAAAAAACACATGAGACCAGAGATCAGACATAAGAACATAGATTTCACATTCCTCTTCCCTCTGTTGGTCTGATCTCACTCTGACTTTAACGTCACAAATCCAAGTTTTCTGTCATCCTCACATCCCTCACTGCTTTCTCCTTTTGGTCCGGATCGTCCCGTTCCTTCAGAAACTGAACCAGTAGTGTTTTCAGCTCCTCACCACGTTTCAGCAGCTCTTTGGTCCACCCACGTGAAGACAAGTCACCTGTTCTACCAAATCTCGTGCCGTGTCCAGTTGGTACTTTTTCAAAGCATCAAGATTCAAAACGTCATATGAACAGTAGAAAGCGCAATTCTCTGTACAATGAAAAGTCTTTCTTTGCTGTCCACACAAATGCCAAGATTAGAGTTGAGAGTTTTATATACAAATAAGTTAGTAGAAAACACAAAAAACTAAAAAAAAGAAAGCCGGCGTTTGAGAGCGGAGCGAGTCTGCCGCGGGGGAGGGGCGCCATGATTTTTCTTGTCTGCTCAGATTTTCAGGGTCTCTCTTTGTCTCCAGGTGTGTTCAATGGGAGGTCCAAATACTGTGTTCAGACTCTGTTAGAGATCACACTGGAAACTTAACCAAGCCTGGGCCCATCTCCTTAAGAGGGATAGAGGGGTCATCCTGGACAAAATAACTGGACTTTGGGGTTCAAACATGTTTGAGCTTGATACAGATGCCACACTTAGTCTAACGGGGTATTGATGAAACCCAACCAGGTGCTTGATGGCACTACAGGGATACTGGGTTTCCATGACAACTCACACACAGAATATCACTATTACTAATGTTAGCATACATAAAACATTCATGATCCAGATAAACGGCTTTTAAATATAATTTTCTCAGGGGGTGAAGACTTTTGCACTGTGTGTTCCTCCATAGATGCTGTTGCAAGGTTGAGCTCAATAAAAAATCCAGTTCAACCCGACTGCATCTTTTTTTATTCCCCATGTAACGTGTTGGATGGCCACAAACACAAAAAACATCCGATTTGTCCTTGCAATTGCCTTTAACACGCACAAAATTATTAATGATATAATAAATTCCAAGCAGCAGCTATGAGGGGGCATCCCTATGGGCGGGGCCTGGACCTATCAATCATGTTAATAAGTACGTGTGCCTTAAGTGTGTGAAAGTGCCTGAATAAAAGGTCACAAAGCTCCTCCTCTCATGCTCCGCCTCCGAGCCGAGGCAGTCCGACTGATGTGTCCGTTGTCCAGATGTTGTTGTTTATAAGAGGCGAGGCCGCGTTATGTGTACGGTGCACCCTGAACAAAAAAATACATTTGCATATATATTTTTTTAAACACACATTGTTTTGACACCTTGCCTGTTGCAATGCTGTAAAATTTTGTGTTTTTTTTTTTTTGGAGAGATTTTTTGTCCTTTCATTAAAATCGCACCCTGCAATACTGACAAATGGTGGCCTGTTGTTCTTGCCCTGAGCTCCTTGCTTACTCAGTAATAATTTATTCAATGATAGAAAAGAACAAAGAGGTGAATTTCCTGGAGCTTAACACGGAACAGCAATGTGAGCTTCATATTTCTGCACTAGTCTAAAATGGAATAATATTCCCATTATATTCTTATACCAGGCTCATATGTGGAATCACTGCATTTGGCAATAAAAATGGGTCCCACTTCATTTTGAATGCACATATTTTAGTAGTGAGCAGGTCACGTGATTTGCTGATTTTCTAAGTGAGAGCTTGATCCCCCTCCATCCTTGGGCAAGACTCATCCACAAATCAGAAAAACTGTTCAGTGGGGGTATCTGCATTCTCCAGAGTAACAGGCTGTGTTCTTGCCTTGCCTTGAACTGCCAACTGTCTGAGATCTTTACCGTAGGAGTGTCAAATCTTATTCACAAAGGGCTGGTGTAGCTGCAGGTTTTTTTCCCCAAACATGCAGGAGCCACACAAGTTTGATCAGGTGAGCTCCTCAGTGTTTGGAATGAAAACCACCTGGTCAAAACTGTGTATATTTCATATTTGACTTAAATTCTGAATATGCCACATAAGGAAATTTGTCACATGCAAATATATATAGTGGGGCCAACTCTTTTTAACCCCCACCCCCACCATAACAGTTCCAAGAACTTCCAGGAACAGTTCTCCAGGCTTCCTGAAGGACTTTTAAAGACTCTCATTTTTTAATCCAGTCCCTGAATCTGACTAGTTTCAGAGGAATGTTTTTTTTGTTAAGCCACACAGTGACCTACATATGAGAACAAAGCACATCTAACTTAAAGCCCGAACCAGTGAAGAAACAGGAGCAGATGATTCCAGATGACGAGGCGGTGATCAGTATACTGGTGGTGCTGAATGCTGACCTTTATCTAGGCACCTTTGTTTTGTTCCAATTTTTAAAATTTAATCTACTCTGTATGCCAAAGACAGTTTTACGGGCAGGAAATTCAAAGCAAATTCAAAGCAAGTGTGTATGTGTCACAAAATCAAGGGCACTTTTGCACATGCGCACACACGCTTACACATATATACATCTATATCATGTTTCTGAAGACATTACAAAACTGGCCACAGTCACTAAAACCTTTGGCTTTTCCAGTTTTCCAGCAAGCCTCAGCAATGACTTTGATGTACTAGAATAAAAGCAATGTGCAGAATGTTTCATCTGATTACAAAAAATATCAGCAAAGAAAATGGACTAATGATAAAGAGGATAAAGAGATCTGTCAGTATGTCGTTCTGCAGCTGTTCCTTTCCATGGAAAAAACCCTTTTAGAAAAGAATGAAAGGCTCTTAACCATTACACAAAAACTAGTGCAATGAAAGGCATGCTCACACTGCAGACAACACACTTTACACGCGAGCGGACAGACTCCCCCCGACTGGACCGTGCACATCCTTATATAAGAAGGGCTTTATTGATTATTCAAGAGTTTACTATAAAGGAAATAGAATGACACGGGTCAGCCAGTCCTGGTGATATAAAATCTCTATAGAGTCCATATTTTCATCCTTTCCACCTTTGGTTCCTCTGTGATGAACTGAATAAATGAAAAGAGGCAGGCGAAATGTCACACTGACCTCATTCCGAATGGAGTTCATGTAGTAGTGGTGTAAGATCCATCAATCTGAGGCTATCAGTCACATTTGTGGAGATCACAGCAGGTGTTAGTAACAGATACATTAATGTAAAAAGCTCCTGTTTACAGACAAAGTCTAACAAAAAGTCTCTTAGGGATCTGTGCTACTTTCAGCAGGTTCATACACAACGCTGCAAAGAAACATAATGGAATAAAACAGAGGTAAAAACACTGAACAATATCAGACTACTCTTGCATTCAATGGGACCACACCGATTTTCCAAAATTCCTCCATAATTCCATGTCTGAGATGTAAACAGAAATGGTTCATTGTTGAGAGTCATTTCTTTACAGTGGTGGTGAATGGAACCAGACAGCAGTTTTATTCACTATTAACCCCAGTGAAGCTCCACATGTCGCGGAGTGTTTATATGGACGCTAATGGTGGTAAAATAGTGGAGAATCTGAACTGAATCACTTTTCCTTTGCCTCACATCACCCTGCATGTAGCCCTCCACAATGAATGCGTTTAGTTTTATGACCAAAAGCTTCTCAAAATTCTGGTAGAACGTCTCAGGCGTCAAGCGGCACAACAGTTTCACAGAATAACTTTCTGTGAGGGAGCTTTTCCGGTTCTATTCACCTACACTGTGAACAGCTCTGACTGTGGGTTTCTCCAGAACCGACGCTCCCCTTTAATGTGTGCTTATTATAAGCTGGAGTCATTCCAGTAATCCCTTTAAAGTAAATGTTTAATATGAAAATCAGCTGCATCATTGAATCAGTTTATAAACAGTAAACAAATAATGTTAAAATCTTCTAAACATCTTTAAGACATTCATCAGTAGGAAAACTTTGAGCCTTCATCCGAAAGGTACCAGCAGCAGAGACTCTAACATCTGCTGCAGGAATTTCACTTCTAGAAGTTCTAGAAGAGCCTGGTGTGACTACCGTCCACCGTGTCTGGAGTCATTTATACCAGTCTACCTTCTATCCTTGGGCTTTATGGGCAGAAGTGGAAGTGTTGGGGTCCAGATGGGCCCGGTCAGTATCCAGCGGGAAGTCCTGTCTTGCGAACGTCGGACACGGCGTCGATGCAGTCCTCGTCCTGCTTTGACACGGCATTGATCACGTTATAAAAGAACTTCTGTTCCCCCACCGTGTGTCCAAGTCCTCTAAGGGCCTCGTTGACATCCTACGAAAAGTACGGAGAATTTACATTCAGCAGATGTTTTAATCCAAAGCAACGTTTATTCCCTAACTACAGAGGACAGTCTCCCTGGAGCAACCTGGGGTTAAGGGTCTTGCCCAGGAACCCAGTGGTGGTGCTGAAGATAGGATTCAAATACATGACCTCTTGGTCCAGAGGCAAGTATTCCACACACTAGGTCACCCTGCCCCCCGCCACATACACTGTGTGCACAATTATTAGGCAAGTGAGTATTTTGAGGATTAATTTTAATATAGAACAAATTCAGTACTAACGTTCAATCCAAAATGTTAATACACCTGAAACATTCATTTTTTGTGCAAAGGAAATTTGAGTGTGCACATTCTCAGGGGAGTATATATGTGTGCACAATTATTAGGCAACTATTAGTGTGCAGAATTATTATGCGACTAAATGAAACCGTTCAACTTTTTCATTTACATCTGTTAAAGTGAAAATGAATATCAAACAACTCAAATATAACATATACAAGAATTTAAACAAAAATCAATGACCAATATAGCCACCCTTCTTTTCAATAACAGTAATAATCCTGCCATTCATGGAATCTGTCAGTTTCTTGATCTGTTGATGATCAATGTTTCGTGCTGCAGCAACTACAGCCTCCCAGACACTGTTCAGAGAGGTGTACTGCTCTCCATCCCTGAAAATCTCCCGTTTAAGAAGGGCCCACAAGTTCTCAATAGGGTTTAGATCAGGTGAGGAACGGGGTCATGTCATTATTCTTTCATCTTTCAGACCTTTACTGGCCAGCCATGCAGTGGAGTACTTGGATGCATGTGATGGAGCATTGTCCTGCATAAAAATCATGGTCTTCTTGAAAGAAGCAGATATTTTCCTGTAACACTGCGTGAAGAAAGTGTCTTCAAAAAACTGGCAGTAGGTTTGGGAGTTGATTTTGAGCCCATCTTGAACCCGAAAAGGTCCAACTAGCTGATCTTTAATGATACCAGCCCACATTAGTACCCCACCTCCACCTTGCTGGTGTCTTAGTCGAAGTGGAGCTCTGTGCCCGTTACTGATACAGCCGTGGGCCATCCATCTGGGCCATCAAGAGTCGCTCGCATCTCATCAGTCCATAAAACCTTTGAAAAATCGGTCTTGAGATATTTCTTGGCCCAGTCTTGACGTTTTCATTTATGTCTTGTTCAGTGGGGGCCGGGTTTTAGCCTTTCTTACCTTGGCCATGTCTCTGAGCACTGAACACCTTGTACTTCTGGCCACTCCAGGTAGGTTGTAGTTATGGAATATGGTGGAACTGGAGGATAATGGGTTCCTGGTAACTTCACGCTTGACTCTTCTCAAATCTTTGGCAGTTAACTTGCGTCTTTTTTTATCAACACGTTTCTTGCGACCCTGTTGACTTTTTGCAACAAAACGTTTGATTGTTCTGCAGTCACGCCAAATTTTGATCTTTCTGAGTCTGTTAAATCTCTTTTTTGGCCCCTTTTTGCCTGAGGAAAAGAAGCTGTCTAATAATTATGCACACCTTGATATAGGGTGTTGATCTCCTCAGGCCACACCCTCCCTCATTACACACACATCACCTGATATGCTTCAGTAAGCATTCAATCCAATAAGCAGTCAAGATTATACAGGTTGGAGTTGGAATATATGTGTATAAATTATGATATGGTCAAAATACTCTCTTGCTTAATAATTGTGCACACAGTGTACACTACTAGTCAAAGGTTTCTGCACTCCGCAGGTTTTCACCACTAATGTGGTGATTTTAAATTCTTGATAAACATCAAAAAGCTGATAAGTGAACAACTATAAATTTAAAAAAGTCAAATAAAATATGTTTCCTATATAAGATGAAAGAATCTGTAACAGTGCAGGTCTGACATCCATTGGTGATTTTTACTAAAATGTTTACTAAAACAAAATAAAAATAAATATATATATTATTTAACAGTTAAAAAAGAACATTTCTTTTTAGCAAAACTGAAAAAAATCTCTTTTTTTATTCCGTTCCCAAATACATGGAGCTGTGATTGGTCAACCTGTCAGAAACACATATTGCAGCCTATTGTGATATCAGTGTTGCAGAGACCGAAGACAATTAACAGTATATTGCGCAGCACTGGTTGTCATCACTTTGGAGACAGTTTCATCAGGTACTTGTTCCTCAACACACTCTTCTAGGTATGTTTTAGCCCATGAGGTGTACGGTCCAGAGTTCAGGCCTCGTGGTTATTATACCTTGTCGAAGTTCTTCTCAAACTTGAGCACATTTTTTCCGTCCACGTATACGACAGGTGCATCGATGGAATCCTCCAGACTCTTCCCAAACCACATGTAGTTCATGAGCGTCTGAGAAAAAGAAAGAGAAAAGAAACAAATACTGAAACAAAAGCACAATCCTCAAACTACATGCTGTGTTCATACTGGATTATAATCCCTTTACTATTACTACTGTAAAAACAACACAATGCAAATTAACAGGGGATAAAAAAATCACTCAATTATTACTGTAAAAACAACAGACTATAGATTCATACTGGATTAAAATCACTCAATTATTACGGTAAAAACTACAGTAACTATAACTAAAACTATAAAACTGGTTTTGCTCCAGGCTCACCAAGGCCATTCCAGTAGTGATCATGCTGCCGCCTGAACCTCCGATTATAACAGTGTGTTTCTCAGCTTTAGACTGAAGAATAACAGGAGCCATGGAGGAGGGAGGCTGTTCACCTGTGCATGTACACACACACACACACACACACACACACACACACACACACACACACACACACACACACACACACACAC